>CAJNDV010035331.1:0-12773 GCA_905221635.1 Symbiodinium sp. CCMP2456
ACCTCGCCTGTGAGCATAGTTCTCAGCCGTGCGAGAAGGCAAATATAGCCTATAGGTCTAAACCCTAGGCTCTAAACGGCTGAAGTACCTTCAACATCCCACCGAAGCTTAGACATCCCCAAAGACCGGATGAAGACTGAAAAGGACATCCCCAAAGACCGTATGAAGACTGAAAAGCCCTCAAGGTCCTCAGAGACCCTCAACCCTGAAACGCTGCAGTAAACTTTGCGAGCCCGACACGTTCTACAAATTTGAAAGCCCCTACTATACGGGCCTCAATAATCACCAATACTATTTTGGGGGGTTCCTTATCATAACATATAATTATAGTAAAATGGGCCCCAACACCCTATTGAAATTATTCAGGCCCCTATATTTAATCCTTCACTTCTTCGAACCCGACAAAGCTTTTTGCCCTCAACGGCCCCAGACATCTTTGAACCCTTTCAGACGCCCTGAACCCTAAACCCTAAACCCTAAACCCTCCCTGAAGCCCGAGATCTCTCCTAGAGGCTGGTAGTTTGCTGGGCCGAACGACCTCGGCACCCACCCTCACAGGCTCAGGGGGCCTGGACTTTTGGAGTTTAGGGTTTGGGGCTTCGGAGCTTTAGGGTTTAGGGTCGCAATGACTTTATAAGGCTGTTGGGGTTGCAGGGCTTTAAAGCTTAGAGCTTAAGGCATTGGGCTCTACAGTTTTGAAGCTCTCGAGCTATGGTGCTTCAAGGTTTCAGGGCGTGGCTTTAGCTACGCGATGCTCCGCCAGGTATCAATTTGAGAAGGCGTAGCTGGCATGTGGGGGCTGTTGATTTTTGGTAGTCGCTGGCTTCAGGATTTTAAGGGCTCTGGGCTTCCTGTTGTTCAGACTCCCAGACCTGGATGTCACAACGGCGTTAAAACACATCTTCTGACCGAAGGGTTCTACGTTCTTTAGAACAGGAATTTAAGGGTAAGTTGAAGGTAAAGGGCTCTAGCTTTCAGCTCCAGCATTGCGTCTATCGTGTCTAGGTCACTAGGGCTCGGGCATAGGATGCGGACTGCAAGGTCTAGGGAGTTGTACCGCGGGCTGCAATCAGAGAGCCCCTTGCAGTTGTAAAGCATTCTTGCACACTTCGAGCTCGCAAGTTAATCCCTCGGTTGGTAAGCTTGAAATCCCGAGAACCATGTTGCCAGCCCAACAAGCGACCCATAGGACAGCTGCGCACGAACGATGTCGATGACACTAACGGACTAGCGGCAAACACTGATGACGACAATGGTGGTGGTAGCGGTGGTGGTCGACGTCGTGGATACCTGTCGGTGGACATTGACTCGGAAAGCTCCTCAGGGAAAGATGCAATCCAAGATTTAATTTCGTCTCGGGCTGCAGACGATCTGGGTGTTGATCATGTGCTTGTTTGGACATGTGGCGCTGCTTGAAGGGAACTTCATGGTATCGGGAGGCTTCGCTATGGATGCAAGTCTCATGGCTCTCCTGAAAGCCCGCTTGCGCAGCACAAGTCCCCATGCAAAGCAATGAAAGCTCTGCAGAGAAGACTCAGAAGACAGCAGACTTTTGAGAAGAGAGCCGGCGCAATATGTATAATCAAGCAGCCTCCAACTTCCTCCCATGAGCCCTCCCATCCTGCCTTCAGCCGCGGACGCGCTTGCGGCAACTGCGCTGCCAAGCTGATGGCTGATGGCATAACTTCATACCCAAGGCCCTGCTCAGTTTGGATGCGACTTCGCGGTTGAGTCTGAGTTCAGGCATCGATTTTTGGCTTGACGTGTTTGGGGCATCTGGTGGTGGATATAAGCTCACCGGTGATGCTCAATGGCACCTTCGCTGAGGGACGACGGTTGTTGGGGAGTGTCAGTAGCTTCTTCAAGTAAAGGACATGTTGGCTCTGCCTCTTTTGCCTGGAACTCGACATGCGGGGTATTCGGGGTTGCTCTGAAGTATGGTACAGCACGGGTGTTAGTCGCACAGTATGTTCTACAGAAGCCCATAGGTTTTAAGCCCTCAGTTGTCTGAAAAGGCCCAGGGATGGGTTGGGTCGAAGACGCCACTGTTCGTTTCAAGAGCCGCGAGCTTTGCAAGTGTCAAGAACCTCGGACAAGACCCGAGTATCTGGAGTTTAAGCTTGAGCTTACCTTTGGTTAGTAGGGAATGGCGGAATGGTCGTAATAGTAGTTATAATTGTACCCCATTCCTCCATTCCCTACTAACCAAAAGGTAAGTTGAGGGATAAGGCTCTGCCTGAGCTTTGGGTTGGCCCTAGGAGCGGTCGAGGAACCCGTAAGCCGTAAGAGGAACCCTGAAAGGAAAGCCTCTGCCAGGCATGGAGATCTGCCAGAAGGCAGGAAGTCGGGAACTTAGAGGCATCTTACCGCCGTTTAGGGTTTAGGTTTGTGGGTCTGGGGTTTAGATCGGGGCTTCTGGAGCTCAGGATAAAATGAATGCTGCTCGTGCTGTGGGAGTGAAAGTCTGTGACCCTTACAGAAGGAGCAGCCTGACTGCTAAACTATGACGAAAATCCTAACTCAGGACAGGACCGCTCCGACACCTCCAGGCTTATTGTTTTTCCGATCGCGGTGCGAGACCTTCTTGTCCTCGAAACCCCAAACCAACGCAAAATCTCGCCATGCTCGAAATGCAAGTAATGCAGCGCCGGCTGGCTTGCTCGATGTCCCAAGGCCCAGAGGCCCTGAGCCGGGACTGCCACGGGGGAGCTGGCGCGAGATGACTTAGCCTCATATAAGCCGCTTAGGAACTTGGGGGTTGGAGCTTCAAAACTTTGTGCCGTCGTTGCAGTTGGGGGGTAGGCCCCGAAATGTGAAGTGTTTCGAGTCTAGCGTCCGTAGTTGGCTTCACAACCCTGATGCTAACTGTTCCTCTGTATCGGTTGTGCAGATGATAGCGCGCTAGAAGTGTCCTAGTCCGGGCCAGGACTTGGTCATATTCCTTGGCGAGCCCAGCGCTGTTTTCTTGGATCTTTCTTGTTGCAACCCCCTTGTGCCCCTACAGTCTGCTCCCGCCCGTGCCAGAGTTTTGTCTACAGTTGTTTGTTGGGGAACTCACAAACACCGGCAGACGGATGGCCAGCCAAGTGCAGGTTCAGCGTTTTACTAAACAGCCAACTTGAGCTTTGCCAAGATGAGTACCCGAACATCAGCCCCGATTAGGAATCTCCCCTTTTCTTTGGCGCTTCTGACTGACATACACATGCACAAACGTCCTCAGCTATAAGCACATATATATATGCATCGTTCCCGGCGTTCCCTTCGAGAGCCTCGGGAGCCCAGAGCTTGGAATCCCTACTTCGAAGCTCTAGATTCTATGGCGAAGGCAGGCGGCGTTCTGTTTTGAGTGGTTCGTTCGCTGCAGGGCGATTTCGGCTTTCCGTTTGCATCCTGCCCGGGGGCTTAACCTCGAATTCGAGCCAGGGCGCTCCGCTTACAAAACCTGATTTGCAAGACGATGCGGAGTAAGATGACAGAAGCCCTAAACTCTGAACCCTTATGAAGCCATGTGTAGGACTACATTATGGCTTACATGTGGCGATTTTTGGAAGGCGTCCACTGAAACGGTGCTTGTTGTGGACCCAAGATCAGACCCCATAAATAGCCTCCTGTCGCGGCTTCAAGTTACGTAGCATTGCTATCGTGTTTAAGTGTACCTATAGTCTCCATTGTAGTTCCTTTTTTTGGTTTAACCAATTATATATTAAGGATTGTATAAGGTATCCCCAAAAAGGAACTACAATGGAGACTATAGGTATAAGGGTTATACTGTAGGTTCTGCTTGGCCATTGATTGCCTTTCTAGGCATCTTTAAGGCTCAGGCGGGTGTTAGTGGCTATGCATCATAAGCCTGTAACCGCCCAGCTAGCAGTTCGTCCTTTCTCGGAAAGCAATCCCATGCCCGTAACCGGTGAGATACTATGACTATGAAGTTGTTTGTTTTTTGGGGTTCCCGAAGGGGCACCCTGGCCCTTACTGCCCAAGCCCACCACCAGTGAAAGGGTACGGTCCTATGGCACTCGCTGAGCGACTGCTTGTGCGACACTCCGGAGCAGCAGAAAGAAAGTGCATCTGGAAGATAAAACAGGGACCGTCAGCCACAAGTACCTATACTATTTTGGAGGCTCCTTACTATTGTTCAGGCCCCTACATTAGAGCAAATCGGCCGCCCATGATGGCCGGCACGCTTAGACAAGCTCCCTAACCACTTCACAGGGGAAGGCTTGGACTTTTCAGGAATGGAATTTCGAGTGGTTCATATAGGACTTGATGGTGCCGCCTTTAACTGCCAGGGACGGAGTGTGTTGATTGGTTCAAGAAGATGGTCGAACCCTTATGCATGCACTCTTGAGGAGACGTTATCAGGGTCCAAGCTTCATGACCCATGTTTCGAGCGTTACAATGCAACGACGCCGGAGACTGGCCCTGCTTTCGCAGCGCTGGTCGCCTTGATGGATGTTCCCGCTGTACGTTGGGCCGGAAGAGACTGGACGCGAAAATTCGGCTGAAGGCTTCCATATCATCTACTGTTCATATGCTATCATGGTGAAGACGCTGCTCATTGCTGACGAAACCTTGGAGCCGCGAACCTCAAATCGACGGTCCTCAGGTAGCAGCGAACCTTGAACCCGACAGCCTATTCTCCCGGACCCTAGGCCCACGAGCTCTCACAGCTGTTTTGACCCCCAAACTGGAACGCGAGCTCAGTCTTTGGCTCAAGACGCACAAGAGATTGTAAAGTCTGCCCGCACCCTCCTGCCTGCAGCTTCTACATGCAGGTCGCCAGGTTAAAGTTTAACGCCCCCCCCCCCCCACATTTTTCAAGCGAGATGCATTACATCATGGTTTAAGGGCTCATAGGGCTGGGGTTTAGGGTTAAAGGGTTCGCTGATGGGGATGCCTGTCGCAGGTAGCACTGCCGCTTGACAGTGGGCGTAGGGTGTAGTTCGTTGCATGTGGTTTATTCTTTCGGGGTTGGAGTCTGGGAGTTTGCGGCTTAACGACCGGAACATAGAGTTTGACTCTACAGGCAGTATATAGGTTAGCTGAAGAAACACCAGCCTAGATCCCGTTGTGAGTGGCCAGAAACTGAACGCTGAACCCAACCGGCTCTGCGGATTTGAACGTGGTGTGCACTCATCCCCACGACCCCCTTACAAGGCATAACACGGAACGACTCGGAAGGATCAGGAGCCGAAGCACAACAGGGCTGGAAGCGCCGAAGCCTCCATCTTCGCACTTGCTCTACTCCCAAGCTAGTTTGTCCTTTTGGGCGTCTCAGTTTTCGGGCCCAACCTCTGGAATCCACATGCAGCGCCCTAGGCTAAGTGCGAGTACCGTACCGAAGCCCTGAACCGAAGCCCGAAAAATCAAGCCGCATGCAAGAGCCCGCTTACACACCCATGGCGATATGTGTTGACCGTTTTGGAAGATGCCTTGCGTAGCAGGATGTTCGATGTTAGTAGCGCTTTCGGGTTTGGGGTTGGGATGAGAGGTATATTCTGTATAGTTCAGGAGAGGGAGAGGGGAAGAGAGCTGAGCTTGGTTCGGGTGTGCAGCTGAAGCTTAGAGGCTTTGGGGTTTAGGGTTTAGGGTTTAGGGTTTAGGGGAAGCTTAGAGGCTTTGGGGCTCCGGGTTAGTGGCGGTTAGTGCCCCGCTCCCCAGTCCCCAGCCCCTCGCTCTCGCAGGCAATGTTGGCCACGGAGCAGCTTCCAAACACGAACATAGAGGACATGCTCTCTCTCCCTGGTCCGTGGGTTTAGGGTTAAGGGTTTAGGGTTTAGGGTTTAGGTCCCTAGATGCCAAAAAGAAAGCCCTGCACCCCGAAGCCTTGCTCCCTAATACCCAAATCCCTGGGCCGCTTGGCTTTTAATCTTCGACCCCGAACCCCTAAGCCGCCCAGCTTGAGGCATGTGGGGAATCCTTAAAGATGGCCTTACTTGAGCCTGCGGGCACAAACCCAGTGATCCCCTGCCGTCCCCAAGACGGCGAGTTTGACGCGGAACGGACTGCCCCAAGTCGTGATATTCTTAGCCGACGAAGAGACCCCGGGGGGATTTCCGGCTCGCAAGCCGTCGAAACCTCGATCAGAAGCCCGAAAGTATGCTCAGTGAATCAGAAGCCATGCGTGGGACCCCTGGAAGCCTCTACCAGTAATTTGGTAATGTAGGGGCCTAAATAATTACCTATAATATTTTGGGGGGTCCTCATTATAATTACAGCAGAATGGGCCCCCAAAACCCTTTTCTAATTATTAAGGCCCCTACATTCATTATTGTTGGAACGCGAACACATCAAAGGAAGAGCTTTGCACGCTTTCCATCTTCAGCTCCTACAAACCCTCCGTCCTGAAACCCGAAACCGGAACACCATGTGCGTGAATTGTAGTAATCTAGGGGCCTAAATAATTACCTATACTATTTTTGGGGTTCCTTATTATAGTTATTGTATACTATACCCCAAAACCCTATTCTAATTATTAAGGCCCTTAAATTAAGCCGTTCCGAGACCCCCATTCTCCAAGTCCTTTGAAGCCCTCAAATCGGCTCAAGCATTGCGAGGAGCCAGACTGGTCAAATTCTCAGTTCTCGTGGGAGCGTTTTCTACAGAACGCGATGTGCACATGCTTGCGCATGCCTATGTTACTTGTTAAGGTAGAGGTGGCTATGCGCACACACAAACATGTGTACGCAGTGTCATAGTCGTGTGGTTACCTGTGCAGGCAGTGACAGTGAGGTAGAGAGAGTCTAGGGTCTAGCACCCAGCGTATGCATATCCAGAAACTCCCTTCCATTGATGCAAGATCTACGGTTAGGGCCTTTCCATGCAAAGACGATCTTTGGGCTCGTCAGCTAGCAGCTAGTGCTTGGTATCTAAGTTTATGTGGTGGTTGTGGTTGCGTAAGTGTTGCGTAGTTGTTGGTATCCCCTTTGAGGCGGCAAACACATCGTTGGGATAACTCCTCAAGGTTTTGTTGTAGACACTGCCATACCGAAGCCTCCAAACAGAGGATAGGATCCTTACAAAACCGCGCAAACCAGATTCGATCTATGGCTGTGAAAGGACGAGAACCGTAGCAAAAAAACATTCAAGCCGCACTGAATTTTCATCTCTCAATCCTTAAAGCTTTATCCTCGGGTTTAGAGCGATGTTCCGAGACTTGACGGTTGCGATATGAGAAACCATATAGTTGTAGGCATGAAGGGGACCTCACGCCCGAGGTATCAAGACGCAGCGGTGAACAGACTCGCTAAATTCCACTGGAAATCTATAGTAGGATTAAGGTTTACACTCGTTTTCGTGGCGTAGGATGTGATTTTGTTCTGCTTGTTGTAGTGCCCAGCCAATGCGCTCTCATCTGGAATCTGAACAGTGCCCATCGAAGGTCTATTGTTCGCAACGTCATGGTTCAAAACTTGCCAGCACGCTTGCCGCTTGTAAGCATTTCGCTGGACCCGAACCCTAAAATCCAACCATTATATAACACCCAACCTCATAGCCCTATGACCTTGAAACCCGTATAATAACATACGCCCAAAACATGAAAACTCCAAAGCCCCCAACAACTATACCAATACGACCGCAAAGCCATTGAATTCTAAATGCACCGCCTTGCAAGCCGTGATTGCTCTCTCTATCATACGGCTTAGGTTTAAGGCTTAAGGGCCGGACAGGAATTCTTCAATTCGAACCAAGGCTTTTTGGGGTTTAGGATTGGCCCAGGGTTGAAACTCTCATGCTCGTCTCTATCAAGCACTCAGACCCTGGCCAGTCCGAACAATGGGTGTCTCTTGATACACCTTAGGACTATCCAAGCATCCCAGCCTGTTCTGAAGCAGGAAGAGGGTAATTTGTTCGCTCCCTGCAGCCGCACAGTTCTTAAAGCCAGCATCGCAGACCCGAGACCCCTCTATCGTAACTACGAAGTCGTATTCGTCAGCCCGGGCCCATGACTTTTCACTAAACATGAGCTTCCAGACCAGCCCCCCCGCAATCAGGGTAGAGAAGCTGGGGGGCTTCAGATGCTGATGCTAAGGTGAGGTGGTGAACAGTGGCTCAATGGGTTGCTTTCTAGGAATACTCTGAGGTTCGGGGTGTGAGGAAAGGTTTTGCTTCAAAGTGTATCTTTTCTGTGTAGCGCTGTCAGTCAGAATAACTACTAGTAGGTCCATGACCAGAAGGAAGAGTGGATAGCAGCAGCAGCGATGGCGGGACAGTTTAGTTTCCGGTGAAGGGGCTATCCATGACTTAGCAAGGCACGGGGAAAAGTTCAATGCCCGAAGTATCGTCGAAAGCTCCTGAAGAACCACCTGTACTACAGTATAGACCGCTCTAAACCCAAAGCCCTTAGACTGCTCTACTGCCGACTCTAAGCCGTAAACATCCCAAGCTTCGAGTGCGAGTGCTACAAACCGCACCCAAAGCAAGAACCCAGGACGCAAAGCGAGCTGGTTTCAGCGGTGGAGGAGCTAGGCTTTCTAGGCCACGGCACCCGGAGTGCGAGCGAATCATCTGGGTTTTAGCATGGGGCATCGGGGAAGCATTCCTCTTATCCTTTCGGCAAAAAGAGGGTTGCTGTTGAATTCCAGCTCGGAGCATAGCGGGTACCATGAAGATCTGGTGCAAGTTCCTTTGTCATGCACTCACGCATTTTGTAAGAACTCAATTCAATCCCCGGTATGTTGTCTGCAAAGCATGGCGGAGTGCAAAACATGTCGAATTGGAAGATGCCGGGCCAGGGTCGGAGATTTTCGAGGTCATCTAATGCGACGATTGTTATGTTTAGGGTTTGGGGTTTAGGGTTTAGGAGTCTTGTTCTTTGGTTGCTTTTTGGCCCGAGCGTGTTTTCAATCAGCTGGTCTGATCATGGTCTTAGGTTTGCTGGGAGGAAGGGCTTTACTTGAGAAGGCCGACTCATTAACAGAGCGGGCCAACTGTTTGGAACAAGTTTTGCAGGTTCACTCTGTGAGTGTATGTTTAGACAGACAGACAGAAAGACAGACAGACACAAATATGAAAAGACACACGCAGTCGACATGTATACATATACATATATATATATATATACACACATGCACACACATAAACAAATATGTATACATAACCACATCCGTGTACATATCTATTCGTGCATGCGTGCATGCATGCATGCATGCATATATCTATTCGTGCATGCATGCATGCAGACACACACACACACACACACATATATATATATATATACATACATACATACATACATACATACATACATACATACATACATACATATCTATATATTACATATGCGCCAATCTGAATGATCAAGGCCCCCCCCCCCCCATAGCTAGGCTGCGGCTCCTTTGCGACAAACCTTGGTTTGTTTCGGGGGGTTCCCGTCAGATGCTCGGGGATCATGCTCGACAGTGTTGGGTTTCGGCCCCCTGGCGAAAAACTTAACTTAAAGCCGAACTTTCTGATCCCGAGACCCAATCCGCATGTCTTCGCCTCAGCAGGTCAGATGTGTTATTTCCACTTGCCGCAGAAGTCACATGGACAGTCGCGGAATCACGGCTATGCTTTCATCGGTGTCGGGCTAAGTCGACAAACATGGGCGGGCCATAAGCACCTGCAGTGGCCTAATGACCCATAGACCCTGAACCCTGAACGCCCTCAACAATGCAGGCTCCATAAGCCTTGTCAACTCCTAAAAGCCCTATGCGCCAATCCTCAATCCTGTTCCTTTCTCAAAAGTGGTGTGATTATTGCCTGTGTATGCGTGTGTGCCATTGGCTTGCACGGCGCGGCCGCTTGACAACGAAGTAGCCGATGGCCTATACCTGGCTCCGACTGCCGAGCCCAAAGCCCTGAAAGCCCACACAGCGAACCCGAGGTCTGAATGCTCCCTCAGCTGGGCTTGGTTATAGGGTTTAGGGTTTAGGGTTTAGGGTTTAGGGTTTAGGGTTTAGGGTTTAGGTGGTTATAGGCCCCAGGCCCAATACAAAGCCTGTGTCCCAAAAATATCCCAACCCCCCCTAAGCCCTAAGCCCTAACCGGCCCTAACCCCTAAACCCTCAGTATTCAGCGTGTGCTGAGGCTTCCTCACGCCTGAGGTTGCCGGCCGTTTCCGCGATGCTATGACGGGCTGCTTGAGCTGAAGGGGCTGGATTTAGGGTTTGGGTGCGACTCAGACCAGATGCAACAAATTGTTGCATCCTTGCGTCTGTGAGCTGTTCGGGGAACGCTCTCTCCCATCGCACACATATAGGCCTCAGTACAGGTTTAAAACAACGGTTTAGGGCTTAGGGCATTTTCGGGCCCCAGGGTTTTTGCAGTTTTGAGTTGAGGGAGGGTTGAGGATGCCTGGTTCGGATGCTTGTAAAGATTCATGAGAGTCCTAGTCTAGCATGCAGGAATCTGCAGGTGCGGTACATCCGTTGGTCCCGAGAGTAGTCTGCACTTGCTAGGAGGCTCAAATCCCTGGATCCCTGCCGATTCCTTGAACACTAGTCTCTCAACCTTCTTTTCCTGAAGCCCTGAATCTAAGCCGTACGGTCACGTTTCGTGCAGATGGCTCCAAGCCAACGTCAGTCAAGAATAGAATAGAAGCTTGAATAGTTGCCAATGCTATTCCTTATCATTCTTAGGGTCCCTCGAATCAAAATAGCATAATACACCTAGACGACGCACTCTAATTACTGCAGCAGTGCTCCTATACTCCATCCTAAATCCTGGTCCGTAAGCTCTACGCATCTTACCCCAAGCGCCGCAAGCTCCAAGTGCCGGTCGGGTTGTCCAGATCTGAGGATACAGTTTCAAGACACGGCCGAGTCTCAAGCGAGTTATCGTTCGGCCCGCCCGAATCCAGAGCCAGGTTGAGGTATGGCAGCCAGGCGGCATTTGGTTTTAAGGGCTTGGGGTTCAGACAGTGGCCTTGTCCTCGGATTGTATTGGTGCTTTGTAGGCTCCTTCTATCTCGGGGGTCATGTTCAAGCTGGAGTTGAAGTTTTGTATTCCCAGCCGTAGACCTTCCAACCCTTCACCCTGAGCCCCATGAACCTGAGGGTTCTGAGGGATGTCGGCGAGTCAGCGATGTTTGCAACTGGGACATTGACGGATCAGAACTGCAGGGCCATGAACGCCAATGCTCCCAATACTATACCGGCCTGAACAGAAAGAATCAGCATTTGGGAACATTCTACTACAACCGAAACAAAAGACAAACTAAGGACTATCAAGGTTTAAAACTTCCACATTCTGCAGCCCCCAATCTTCCACAAGCCCAAATCCATTCCAAGGGAAAGGGCCTGCTACTATGTTTTAGGCCTCCACGAGGGAAAGTATCATCGTCAAGGTCACCTGAAAAAGTATGGTTTAAGGTTTTAGGTTTTAGTTTAGGGTGGCCAGGTGCAACAGTAGAATTTTCGGGTACCTACATCAGTCCCCGGTGGTCCTAGGCCCTGAAACCCTATAAACTAAACCCTGACGCCCTAACCCGCAAAGCCGAAATCTTTTAAAGCCCTAACGGAGACTCTAAAGCCCGATGCCCCCAAACAGGTGTCGTGCTAAGCGCCGGCTAAACCCTAAACCTGAGGCGGGAAGACTTGGAGGAGGCTGGGCCGAAACAGCGCAGCGAATCTGAGGTCTACGACTTTGGCTTTGCTTTAAGACTTCGGGGCGTGCGGTTTATAATTTCAGGTTTCGAGATGAGGGTTCAGGCTTGAGGGCTCAGGGTTTTGGTTTTTGAGGTTCAGGTGTACGAAGTTGGGGGTGCGAACCAAACCGCACCTGGCTTGGCGACTTTAGAGCTTAGGGCTTTAAGCTTTCATGAGATGAGTGTTTGCGAGTTTCATGGGTTTGGGGCTTAGTGGTGTACTTAAGATACTTAAACCTGAGCTCGTATAAACGCACCACCAAGAAATGCTCTGATTCTGAGTATCCAGACCCGGTAAACCTGGTATCGGTCGCGGTCTGGTGCCGCGCTTCTCAGATTCGGCTGCTATCTCCGAAGCGAGTTTGAGAGGTTTCGTTAGTGTATGGAAGCTGACACGCCTAGTGGCAGTGAGCATGCCAAGGGCTTTCATAGAACGAGCCGACCCCAAGTCCTTAAAGCTTAAATCAGAGCTTTGGGCTCCTAAACCCTTGCAACCCTCATGCGCCTAAACCTTGAACTTTGTAACCTTGCAGCCTCAAGCCTCAGATCTGACGCCCAGACTCATCAGCCTTCAACCTTAAACCACAAATCCTGAGCCGTAAACACGAAGCCCGAAGCCGCTGGGCGGCAAGGAGCAAATTGACCGGCCACCTCAGGCCCCGATCCTGCGAGATCTTTGATCATGGAGAGCTCGAAGACATCGGATTGTTGATATGAGTTGTTGGGTTGATAGGGGGATGTAGGGGTTTTATTTCAGGGGGTTTCGGGGTTGTAGTGTGAGAGAGCGAGGGCTCAGAGGCTAAGGGGCTTCTGGCTCGATGTGGAAGCTTCTTCTCTCCCGGCTTAGCATTACGGATCCGATTCTTTCCTGGGTTTAGGGTTTGGGGTTTAGGGGTTTCGGGTTTAAGAATCAGGGGCCCGGGTTCTCCGAGCATCCAGCCGATGCGAAGATTCTAGCATCCACTCGCGTCTCGACCTGCCCGCGAGATGTTGGAGCCTCAAAGCCTGCAGGCAAGCACATCTTCAGTTGTCCATCTATGTGTGTGTGTGTGTGTGTGTTTGTAAGTATGTATGTATGTACGTATGTATGTATGTAGGTATGTAGGTATGTAGGTACGTAGGTATGTATGTATGTGTGCAT
>CAJNDV010035332.1:4147-24745 GCA_905221635.1 Symbiodinium sp. CCMP2456
GTTTGGGGTTTGGGTTTTGGGGGTTTCGGACCCCCCACCCACTCCAAATGCCTGCGGCTCAGGAGTATACCTTAGATCAGAGGGGGGGATCCTTCCCATGCCTCAAGGTACCCAGACGGTTTAGGGTTTAGGGCTCCAATATCCCTTAATTAAGGAATGTACCTTAAATCATATTAAGGATCCTACTATAATTTAAGGAATATTCCTTAATTAAGGGATATTGGAGTCTCTGGGTATGCCAGGCTCTTAACGGATTTTAACCCTAAGCCCTGAACCCCCAAACCCTTTGGAGGTTCTAGGAAGCGTGTTTGGCAGGGATGGGTTTGCGGAGACTTCGGGGTTTAGGCGCGCAGGAATAGACCTGAGGTTGATGAGGGTTTGGGGTATAGGGTTTAGGAGTGTAGGCGTTTTAGACATATAATAGGGTTTTGATAAATTTTGGTAGGAGTTATATCAAGATTTTCAATCAAGTTTTCATGGTGCCTTGCAGCTAGGTTCTAGAGTACATGGTGTGTCGGATTTAGGATTTAGGGTTAGGAAGTTAGGGCGTTGGGTGTTTATGGCTTTGGTGCGGCAATGCAGGCCTATCGTTAATGAGCCCTCCTTCTAAAAGGGCCTCAATATTAGGATCCCAGTCGCCTTCTGAAGAGAGGGGGTTTATGAATCAGGTGTCGACATGACTATGAACTCCAAGTCCTATTTCCCAACCCTACATCTTAAACGTCTTAAGCATTGGGCTCACAGGCCCTGACGACAAGCCCTAGGCTGATAAACCCAACCCCCAAACCCCTAAACCTCTAAACCCAACACCCTAAACCCCAAACCCTAAACCCTAAACCCCAGACCCCTAAGCCCTAAACCCTGAACGGCGTGAATGAGTGCTGTCGTTTGTGCTTCCAGTTGGCTGGCTGTTTTTCAGTGACGCATCCTGATGTGCACGCGTGCCAAGAGATCTTCAACAAGGTGCCGACCCTGTTGGCGACCCTTCGCAGGCTTGGGTTGGACGACGAAACTTGGATGGCCTTCTCAAGCATGGTGTCAGCGGGATACTCGGATCGTCTTCATTTCATGGCTTTGTCCAGGAAGCGGTCGGCCAGGTCCAACATCCCACCTGGTACAACGCGAACGCGTTCGCCAGCTCGTGGGTTCGCGACCAATGGGAGAACATCATTGAAGGCAGCCTAAACCCTAAACCCTAAACCCTAAACCCTAAACCCCTAAACCCTAAACCCCTAAACCCTAAACCCTCGGTTGGCACAGAGTCGGATGATTCGTTCTGAGTGCATCCTTGAGGAGAGGACCTTTTGAGCTTCTCGGCGTTTGGAGACAGGCCATAGCTAAACCCTAAACCCTAAAACCGAAACGCTAAACCCTAAAACAACCCTAAACCTTTAAACCCTTAGCAGGCCGTAGCAGGCTCCAAAGCACCCGAGCTCTTACTCCTGAGCCCTAAGCCCCAAAACCCTAAACCCTACAGCGCAAATCCCCAAACACCACCCCCCAAACTTTTAGGGTTTAGGGTTTGGGGTTTAGGGTTTAGGGTTTAGGGTTTAGGGTTTAGGGTTTAGGCCTAAGACTCTACAACCCAAACCCTGAACAAAACAGCCCAAAACTTAGAACATTAAACCCCGAACCCTAAACCCCCTACCCTTAAACCCTCCAAACAACCTCATGTAGAAGCCGGAACAAGCACCACAATTATCTCTTAGGGTTCCTAAGTCTACCCCAAGACCTGATTTTAATTCTGAACACCCCGACATCAAACCCAAACCCTTTAAACCCTAAATCCTAAACCCTTAAACTCTTACCCCTAAACCCCTAACCCTTTAAACCCTAAACCCTTGAACCCTTGAACCCCAAACCCCAAACCCTAAACCCTAAACCCTAAACCCTGAAACCCTAAGTCCTAAACCTAAACAAAAAGCGGGTGACCTTTCCGAGGAGCTACCGAAGGCTCCAGGTGGCAAGTGCGCCCTTCCGGAGGCTTCCCCCTTTGGGTTTGAGCTGCGGTGCTACAGGGCTTTGGGATTTAGGGGATGTAGGGGTTTTGCGGTTCAAGGTTTAGGATTTCAGGGTTCAGGCTGACACCATAAAATCCTGAACCCCAAACCTGCGTAGGACTTGGGAGCAGCAACAAACAAGCGATGCCACACTGCGCTTCCTTCCTTCCCAAAATTTGTTGTTTGAAGCAACTTCTTTCTGTGTCGCCTGGGGGCAAGCACTGAAAACATCTGAAAAACACGTTCAGCCGTGAGCCCTGCTGTGAACCCGCCAGAACCTGAAAGAAGACACCACACACACCTTCTCATTTTAGGTTTTAGGGGTTGCAGTTACAGTTTGGTTAGGGTTTTAGGTTTCCTAAACCTAAAACCCCAATGCTACTAAGCCGTACCACGGCCCCCCCCTACGACCAGGGTGCCTTCTGGCTGCTGCTGACAGGGGAAGTCCCCACAGCGCTGGAAGTTCAGGCCTGGATTTCCAAGCGGGTTTTGTGTTCAGGGAGTACGTTTAAGGGATTGTGGGTTGATTCGGGGTTAGGGTTTAGGGGTTTAGGGCTCAGGGGTTCCGGGTTTAGGGTGACCACCATGGTGTTCGCAAGCGTTGTATGCATTTTTGATAGCTTCAGTTGTAAGTCATACACCTTAAACCCTAAACCCCGAAATCCTAAATCTTCAGTCATGGAATCCGATATATAAGCTTAAACAAGTACTATATTGTTTTTGAAGGTTCCTGGGCTTAGGATTTGGGGTTTAGGATTTTGATTCGGGGTTTAGCGTTTAGGATCAAGGGTCTTTGGATTTCTGTCTATCATCATATTTTGATATATTCTATTGGGTAAGACTAACCCAAAACCCTATACCCTTAACGCCTCAGCCCTAAAACCCGAAGCTCTAAACCTAAACCCTAAACCCTATACCCTTAACCCCCAAAGCCTAAAGCCCTAAACCCTAAATCCTAAACCCTAAACCTAACACCCTTAACCCTAGACCAGAAAGTCACAAGGGCCCCAAATTATGGTTTAGGGTTTAAGATGAACCCCTTGCCCGAAGGACCTTGGTGTAGCAGGGTTTTTCACCCTTGTCAAAACCTTATGAAACCCTAAACGCTAAACCCTTTAGGGTTTAGGGTTGAGGGTAGTCTCTGATCCCTAGACCCTAAACCGTAAATCCCAAACCCGATCCCTACGCCAGGGCTTGACGGAAGAGTTGCACAAGCGCGCAACAATCCCGCCGAATCTCGGGTTGCCATCGCATCGAAATCTAAACTCTCGAGGCATTAAGCTGCTTGGTTTAGGGTTTAGGGTTTAGAAAACCCTAAACCTAAACCCCAAATCCTAACCCCTTAACCCCAAACCCTAAACCCTAAAACCCCAAACCCTAAACCCTAAACCCTAAAACCCTAAAAACCTAAGACCCTAAACCCCTAAACCCGCGGCTTCTGCGGGGTTTGTTTTTGGGTTAACTCCGGTTAGCCTTGATAAAGGTTCAGGGTTTAGGGTTTTAGGGTTTATGGTTTAGGGTTTAGAGTTACCGGGGATTTAAGGTTCAGGCCATGGGGTTCAAGTTGTAGTAGAATGGTGATGTGGCTCTTTAGCAACAGTGCTGTCGCCTAAAAATAAGTAGTGTAGCAACCCCCAATGACTAGGTGGATGTTGAAGTTGTTGGGCTATTTCTCACACATCTCAGATTTAGCATCCAACTCGACTCTGCCGTTGTAGTGCAGACCTAACCAGCCATGCGAATTCCGGCTCCCCTGTGAGGTTGATTGAATAAAAAACTAGAGAGTTGTGTATTGACTGGAATCTAGGCCCCTAGGCCCTAAACTTAAAACCTTATCAACGCTGTTGGAATGGAGGGGTTTCAAAAGGCCCAATGGTATACTTATCTCCTCCATCTCCAATCCTAAACCAAAAAAATCTAAGCTGGGCATTCAAAAACGCCTGAACCCAAACCCCGAGATCCTGAACCCTAAACCCCAAACCCTGAACCCTACACCCTAAACCCTAAACCCTAAACCCTAAACCCCTAACCCTAAACCCTACACCCTAAACCCTACACCCCTAGACCCTAAACCCGTAAGGAAAGGCCTGCCGGGGTCCCTCCCGCTCGCAGTTGCTTCTGGCAGTAAGGTGCAGGGGTCAGCGTGTCGAGTTTAGGGTTAAGGGTTTTATAGAGTCTAAGGTTGAACCCATGGGCCCCTAACATGGGCCCTAAGGGGATTCTAGGGTCCCTTAAGGGTATATATAGGGTTTTTAGTAGGTATATTAGGGTCCCAGAGTTAAGGGCCCATACTAGGGGCCCATGGGTTCTACCTTAGATAGAGTTTGGGGTCGCAAGGGTGGTCTAGGATCGTTGATGGTGGTTGGGAGTTCTGAAGAGGGCGGGGAAGAGCAAGTCGCAAAGCCGGGGTGCGGAGTTATATCGCGTAGGTGTAGAGCTGTAGAGCCACTTACCGTGACAACTTCTGCTCCTGCTACTGCTACCACTAGCACCGAACTACGATTACAAGTGCTTTTCTGCAGCTTCTGAGCTACGCCCAAGCCTTGCAAAGGAATGTGATGGCAACGATTGACTCGCTGCCCATCGAGACGCACCCGATGACGCAGCTTTCCGTCAGCATGCTGGCATTGCAGAAGGACCACGGACGACGGGTTTGCTGTTTGGGGTCTGGTGTGTAGGGCTGAAAGCCCCAATTCAAGGCCTAAATGACTGGTGGTTTTTGGTCGGGAGATTGTGGAGGGATTAAAGCCCTCCTCGAAGATTGTGCTTGGAAGTTCGAGTTACGTACAATCGACTTTACAATACAACCGAGGCTGAATTCCTCAAGCGCTGTGGTACACACTGTGGGGTTCTTACGTTCAGGGCAACAGGTATTACTTAGCGTTCCCTGCGCCCGCAGAGGCGCACCGCTGTGGCACAAGGCATCTTATTCACCGTGTCACGGTGCGGCCGCGTCCTCCGCAATGCATGTTTCGTTGTAAGTTGTATCACATGGACCTTGCTTGGAGCCTCGAAATGCTCCCACCAATACATTGGGGTGCGCATGCATGCACGGAGTATATCCGCAGGGGTGCTCGCGATGTACTCGCTCTATGGTACTTCACTATGCAGGCATAGTTGTACTGATAAGCACATGCAGCCTTTCCTATATATGAATATATACATACAGATGTACGCACATGTACACATATATGTTGGTACATGTACCGGCTGGTATAGAGATTAGTATACATGTACATGCTTATGTGCACGTATGTGTTTGTGTTTACATGCACACACAGACAGCCACACACACCGACACACATACATATATATATATATAAATAAATGCATACACACACACACACACTTACTGTATGTACCAGCCCCACTATGCTGACCTAGGTTATAGTCACAGTGCAGCACGTACAGTTGGATTGGGTTTAAGTAAGCTGGGGTGTGCCCCAATCCAACCCTGCAAGCGCAAGACGTCCAACCTCCAGACCCCAGCAGATTGGGGGGTTCCAGAGTTTGGGGTTTAGGGTTTAGGGTTTTAGGGTTTTAGGGTTTCAGGGTTTAGGGTTTTAGGGTTTAGGGTTTTAGGGTTTGGGGTTTAGGGTTTAGGGTTTAGGGTTTAGGCTTCATACAGAACCTTTAAGCTTCTACGAACACTACCGTTTAGGGTTCCTTTTTGGAATGACATCATAATTTTACCTGCGAAACCCTCTTCGGTTTATTACGCCTTCCCACACTATATGAAGCTAACAACTGAAGCCCTCAACCCTAAACCCTAAAGCTGAAGCCGCAGGACTCCAAGTTTGCGCAGAAGTATAACGCTGGCATGAAGAAGGACGAGTACTGGCAGTATGCGCTGGAGGACCTACTCCACGCTGAGTGTAGTATAGGGGTTTTAGGTTTAGGGTTCAGGGTTTAGGGTTTAGGGTTTAGGGTAGGGGCCCGACTAATGTCATTCGATTCCTTAGTTTCCCCGTAAAAAAGTGTCACATACCCCAAAAGCCTGTTCCTAATTAGGATGGAGAGTTAAATACCCCAGAACCGAGAGTCAAACTTCCAGGGTTGGAAGATTAGGGATCTGGACCAAAGCTTGCTGCTCCGGACGGTTTAGGGGTTGAGGCGGTTCGGATCTAGGGTGCAGGGCTTAGGGGTTTAGGGTTTAGGGTTTATAGGGTAGTTTGGGTCTTTTGGGTTTGGAGTTTGGGGGTTTGGTAGGTCAATTCGGGGCTTGGTACTCAGGGTTCAGGCTTCCGTGGTCCTCCACAGGTCCGTGGGGTTTAGGGTTTAGGGTTTCTCCAGATGCCGCGCCTACAGGGGTAAATCAAAGGGGTTCTGACACCCCTAGACACCGTAAGAACCCTAAAATCCCGAGAGCCTCAAACGCCTTAAGAGCCTTAAACTCGTAAGAACACCAAAAACCGACAAACCCTAAAAACCCTAAGAACCACGCCAGAATCATAAAAACCTAAGAACCCACAAAACCCTAAGCACCACTTTTCTTTTCAGGGATTCCGGCATCACTACGACAGGTTTCGGGTATAGAGCTCCGTTTCTTCCCAGGGTTTCAAGAAAGGCAGGTTTAGGGGTTTAGGGTTTAGGGTTAAGTTTAGGGTTGAGGGTTTAGGGTTCAGGATTTAGGGTTTAGAGTTTAGGGTTGAGGGTTTTCTTTCAGGGGCCTCTCTACTGTTGCTTAGGGTTCCTGAATGGACACTAGACTGAAATACGCCGCCCTCCCCCCCAACTCAATCACTAGCATTATACCATAATGTACACCCCACAAGTCAAGCCACATTCTAATTGTTAAGCTCACTGTACGCTAAACCCTAAACCCTAAACCCTAAACCCTAAAAAACTAAACCCTAAACCCTAAAAAACTAAACCCTGAACCCTAAAAAACTAAACCCTAAACCCTAAACCCTAAACCCTAAACCCTAAAGAACTAAACACTAAACCCTAAACCCTAAACCCTAAAGAACTAAACACTAAACCCTAAGCCCAAAACCATAAACTGTAAACCCTAAACCCTAAACCCTAAACCCTAAAAAACTAAACCCTAAACCCTAAACCCTAAACCCTAAACCCTAAACCCTAAACCCTATACGCCAGACCCTGAAGGATCCAGAAAGTAGATCCCCGAATTTGGGACCCTATACGACTAAGGGGTACTTTGCAGGAGCCACCTCAAGGGATCTACTTTCTAAATCCTCCGGTTTAGGGTTTAGGGTTTTAGGGTTTTAGGGTTTTAGGGTTTAGGGTTTAGGGTTTAGGGTTTAGGGTCTGGGTTATTGGTTAGGGCACCGTTCCCAGGGCCAAGAGGCCTATGATCGTTCTGAGAATACCAGTGGCTGCCTGACTTGCTGCTTGAGCGGGTTCGGGTGTAGCGGTTTAGGGCTTTGAGGGTTAGGGTTTGACTGGCCATGCTGCGCAAATAACGGATTCTTTGCCGACGCTTTTGTAGGACCCTAAACCCTAAACCCTAAACCCCTGAACCCTAAACCCTAAACCCTAAACCCTAAACCCTAAACCCAAAACCCTGTGAGCCCCTTTGCAAGACCTCGAACGCCCCACCAAGTCCTTCTAAAGACTGAAAGACCCTCTAAGCCCCTGAAGAGCCCTAACTTTAACTCCTGCCTGTAGCCGAAGAGACCTGGTTTTTATGGCTCCTTACTATGGATGCTATATATAGTGCCTTAAATTATAGTGCTCCTGAGCCCTAAACTAAACCCTAAACTCTAATAAACCCTAAACCCCAAACCCTAAACCCCAAAAAGCTAAACCCTAAACCCCAAACCCTAAAACCCCAAACCCTAAAACCCTAAAGCCCTAAACCCTAAACCCCAAACCCTATATACATCGTGCCTTAATGAAGGTAGGTCTTCTTAGGCCACAGTCCTCAGCCTCCCTCAAGCAACCTCTGCATCTCTAATATAGGGGCCTCAGTAATTACCTATACTATTTTGGGGGGTTCCTTGTTATAAATATAGTCTAATAGTATAATTTCCCCAAAACACTGTTCGAGTTATTAAGGCCCCTCTATTAGGCCTCTGTCTCGTTTTTCAGGACGCCTTGGACCTGATCGCCAAGATCCCGATCGTGGCGGCGAAGATCTACCGCCGCACGTTCAAGGCCACTCGGATTCGGATGCGAGAAGATGGACATGGTTTGAGGGTGGGTTGAAGGTAGGTGGGGCACCCCAAACGCGTGAAGCCCTGAACCCCAAAACCCCCTAAACCCCTAAAGTCCCAAACCCCAAAACCCAAAACCCTAAGGCCCTAAACCCCTAAAGCCCTAAACCCCCCTAAATGTTGAACCCAAAGCCCTATAATCCCAAAGAAGAGGCCTTCTACCAAGGGATCTTGAGTCCGACTTACGTACCTTCGTGCTTAGCAAGAATTCTTAAGTTTGGGTTACTATAATCCTTAAGAAACAGCTAAAAAGAGGCCTGAACAATTACCAGTGTCATTCCGAGGGTTCCTTATTCTATCTATACTATTAAGGAGCCCAAAACCTTATTCTAATTCAAGCCCACTATAGTAAAATCTTAAATTTTGTGGCAAGGGTCCCGAGTTCAGTATACATACGGTTGATGGTATAAATCCTGCGTTACCCAAAATACGGAAGATACCATAATTCCCATAGTCTAGGGATGCAGGGTTTATACCCTAAACCCTAAACCCTAAACCCTAAACCCCTAAACCCTAAACCCTACACCCCTTTGAGGCCCCCTCAGGAGTCGAAGAAGGTTTCAGGGCTTCAGAAACGCTTTGATAATTCCAGGGGTGCTATCACGGGGTTTAGGGTTTAGGGTTTGGGGCTTAGGGTTTAGGGTTTAGGATTCAGCGTTTAGGGTTTACGGGTTGGGATTCACGGTTTAGGGATTGGGATTTTGGGTTTAGTGCTTAGGGGTTTAGTAGGGTGTCACGTTTTCGTGAGGGCTTTTACAAGGGTGGCGTTTGTAGTTTCAGGTTCTTTCGAGGGTTTGCAGAGCAGTAGTGGGTATCGTAGAGGGTTATTCTAAGGGCCTGTGTAAGTTCGTAAGACTTTAGGGATCTTAGGCCGGAGCCGTGAACCATCAAATCCAATACCCTGAACTGCCTAGTAGTAGAGTATGTAATCTTCAACCGTCTCGGGGTATGATAATCCCTACATAATCCCAAAGGTTAACCTTTAGTTCCCATGATACTGGACAAGTAGGACTAGCTCAACTGGAAACAGTGAAAGTGAGAATCGATACCCTAAACCCTAAACCCTAAACCCTAAACCCTAAACCCTAAACCCTAAACCCTAAACCCTAAACCCTAAACCGCTGTTCACGAATCTGCAAGAGTTCAAGACTCTGGGACTTCAGGGTTGGGAAGAAGATTCTGGCTTGAGGATTGAAGGGTTAGGGTTTAAGATGTTAGGTAAACCCTAAACCCTGGGTTTTCAAGCTTTAAGGTCTAAAGCCCAGGGTTAAGGGAAGCCAGCGCAGATTATCCGATGTCTGGCGTATGTACATCTGTTGTGCGGGCTGTTACCGTCGGACAGACTTCCGAGGTGGGCCACTGGGAGAGAGTTTGGGGCGTCCGGCGGTGATCTCACATGTTGTCTCGATCCCCAAGACCACAGTGTTACAGCAAGAGGTCTTTCGCAAGATTACACCCAGGATCCTAAACCCAAAACCCCTAAACCCTTAACCCTTTACCCCTAAACCCCTAAATCATAGGTGCTAAACCCTAAACACTCACTCCGAAGCCCTGCGTCCTAAGCGCTACACCCTCACGCCTAAACCCTGGGCCCTAAACCCTAAACCCTCACCCCTAAACCCCAGGCCCTAAACCCCAAACCCGAACCCCTAAACCCTAGACCCCTAACCCTAAACCCTAGGCCCTAAACCCTGGACCCCTAAACCCCTAAACCCTAGGCCCCAAGCCCTAGGCCCTAAACCCAAGCCCTCAAGCCTAACCCCTAAACCCGAGACCCAAAACCCTAACCCCTAAACCCTAGGCTCTAAACCCTATCAACCCTAGGCCCTAAACCCTAGGCCCTAATCCCTAAAACCCCAGGCCCTGGGCCTTAAACCGTTATTACACCGAGGACGGCGTCGTCCCGGAGTACAACCCCAAGCTGGACTGGTCCGT
The DNA here is from genome assembly GCA_905221635.1 of Symbiodinium sp. CCMP2456. Classification (NCBI taxonomy): domain Eukaryota; class Dinophyceae; order Suessiales; family Symbiodiniaceae; genus Symbiodinium; species Symbiodinium sp. CCMP2456. The sequence continues at coordinate 14,262 of CAJNDV010035332.1, forward strand.
GGCTGGGCCGCGCCGTTACGTGCTTTGGGGTTTCGTTACAGGAGCCCTGAAAGAGGAACCCGCGAAGGAACCCTCAAAAGGAATTCTTCAAGGAACCCTTAAAGAGGAACCCTCAAAGGAACCCTTAAAGGAACCCGAAAATTGCAGAAGCGGTTGGAGTCCGCCCTGGACGACAAACTCAGGCCTTCACAGTACGGGTTCCGAGCTAACCGCTCCACTTCACAGGCGATACACATCGCCCACCGTTTGCTGGAACGCGCTGAGCGTTGTGGGTCCACCCTGTATGTTCAACTCCTTGACTGGTCGAAGGCCTTCGACGCGGTCCACCCGCAGGCTGTGGCTGTTGCCCTTCAGCATCATGGAGTAACCCCGGACTTCATCCGCATCGTGGAGGCCATCTACCAGAACCCCACTTTCACAGTCCGCACCGCGGGCCAAACCAGTCAGCCCTCACAGGCAGGCCAGCTCGGGTATCCGACAAGGCTGCCCCCTCTCGCCTTACTTCTTCTTAGTGGTCCACAGCATGATCATGATGTAGCTCCAGCAAAACGGCCAATCGCTGCCTTAACTTAAAGGAATTGCTAACAGAATCCTTAAAGGAGCCCTTTAGGGTGTTCCTTTAAGGTGTTCGGTTCAATTGCAGGTTCCTTTAGGATGTTTCAAAGGGTTCAGGGTTTAGGGTTTAGGGAATGAGGGGCCTCAAACTCCACTTATGGGATCCTTAAGGGAGGGGGTTCTAAGAGGGGTATATAACCCAGTAATCCCCCAATTCTCCCTAATTAGGGCTCCCTTAGGTTCCCTGAAGCTCCCTAAGGATCCCTAGGACCCTCCCCGCTTGAACCACACTTTCTTAAGGATCCGATAATCCACTCTGTACGGTCGGAACTCGGGGTCTGAATTAAGGGTAAACCCGAAAACCCTAAACCCTAAACCCTAAACCCCAAATCCTAAACCCTAAACCCTAAGCCTTAGTTATTATAGGCTCGTTTGGATGGATCTATAGGGCTCCTTTAGAGGGATCTATAGGGTTCCTTTAAAGAGATCTATAGGGTTCGGTAACTTAGTTCTCCAATACCCAACCTTTCAACTTTTTGGGGTTCTTATTATAAGAAACGTATAACTTGGAGTAGTAATCTGAAAGTGTAACCTTTTATTTCCCTGGTTTCTTGCGGAAGTAAGTAGCGTTCCCTCCAATATGCTTATAGAATGGCTGCCCTACACTAACTACAGTAGAATTCTAGTATAGCATATCTCCAAAGCCTGCTCCAATTATTCGGGCCCCGACATCAGGACTGAATCAGGACCTTCTGGTCAACCCTACCCGCAGGCAAAGACCACGGTAAACCCTAAAACCGAACTTCCCCAAACCCAGACTTCTCTATGGGTTGAGATTTAGGGTAGCCCTAAACCCTAAACCCTCAACCCTAAACGGTACGCGGGTTGAGATTTCGAACCCCAAACCCAAGCTTATCCGTGGTTTAAGATTTAGGGTTCGGACTTCGGAGTGGAATGTGGAGTTTCGGTCTGCATTTGGAGGCCACCCTAAAACTTAAACCCTAAACCCGAATTCCCCGACCCAGAAAATTGAATCCTAAAACCCCCTAACCCTGAACCCTTAAACCCTCATCCCTTGGACGGTTATCGAACCTAGAACCCTTATAGGCACACTTTAAGGGAACCCGAAAGACCCGGAGTCGTCAATCGCCTAAGCCCTCAACCCTAAACTCGTAAACGGGTTTAGGGGTTTGGGTTTAGGGTTTAGGGGTTTAGGATTTAGGGCTTAGCGGTTTAGGATTTAGGGGTTTAGGGGTTTAGGGTTTAGGGTCTAGCGTACCCTAGACAAGCCCAAGGCCAATTTTGCTCAGATGTTGGGCATCAACTCGGACGGGTAGTGCAGCAAGGGCTCCCTTCAGGGTTCCATGAGAAGGGTGGAGGGTTTAAGGGTTTAAGGGTTCCATGAAGGATTTAGGGTTTAAGGGTTAGGGTTTAGGGTTTAGGGGGTATCGGAAATCATCCCACCCACCCAAGATTCCCCTAGCAGAGCATCAGCATTAGCATTCTTTTTTGTTAAAACCCTAGCCCCGAAGCCCTACGCCCCAAAACCGTAGGGCCTAAAGCCTAGGCCCAAAGCCCCAAAACCCTAAACCTAAACCCTTAAACCCTAAACCCTAAACCCTTAAACCCTAAAGCCTAAACCCTAAACCGCAAAACCCGAGGCCCCAAGGCTCTGAGCCCTAAACCCCTGAGCCCCACAACCCCCAGCCTTAATGTTAGGGTTTAGGGGTTAAGGGTTTAGGGGTTTAGGGTTTAGGGTTTAGGGTTTAGGGGTTTAGGGTTTTCCTTAGCTCCAATACCCAACCTTCAAACTTCTTGGGGTCTCATAACTTAGTAGTAATCTGAAAGTTTGACCTTTCATGTCCGTGGCTTCTGGGGAAGTAAGTAACCTTAGGCCTTAAAGTTCAGCCCCGAGACCTTAGACCTAGAGCCCTAAGCCCCGAAAACCCGAGGCCAGCCCCAACAGCCTAGGACTTAAAAGGGTTTAGGGTTTAGGGTTTAGGGTTTAGGGTTTAGGGTGTTTAAGCCCCGAAACGCCAAAACCCTAGGCCCAGCGGAAAGACCTGATTTTTTATGTGGCGAAGAAGCCCGACATCGCCATTGCCGGATAAAAACTAGGTGTGCCTAGCAGAAACACTTTGGTTTTGTAATCCGGTACTTGCGAAAAAAAGCCTGAACATCGCCATTGCCTTATAAACCTATCCGGGACTAACGACATATGCAAGGGATGTTTAAGTTTAGGGTTTCGGGTAAAGGTTTAGGGTTTGGGGCTTTCGGGTTCCATGAGGGGTGCCAAGAAGGGCTTTAAGAAGGTTCTATAAGTTTCCTTTACGGAATCTGTAAGGGTTCCATAAGAGTTCGTTTAAGCGTTTTACAAGGGTTCCTTGAGGGTTTGTTTAATTAATTGCTTTTGGCCCCTAAACCCTAAACCCTAGACCCCAAACCCTAAACCCTAAACCCTAAACCCTAAATCCTAAACCCTAAACCCTAAACCCTAAACCCTAAAGTAGCATACCTCCAACCTACACCCTAAACGGTACGGGGGTTGAGGTTTAGGTTCCTTTAGGCTGCTTGAGAGCTTTTGGAGTCCGCAACTCGAAGCTCTAAGCCGTAAGGACTAAACCCACGGGGGCTTCCATAATCTTAGGGTTTCGGGTGTACGGCTTCCGTAATCACGAAGTCGATGAATCGCCGATGATTTTGCGGCTTCAAGCCTGTCCAGGGCATTCTACAGGGTTTAGGGTTTAGGGTTAGGGTTTAGGGTTCAGGGTTTAGGGGTTCTTTCTGCGATTGCGAGCAGGGCTTCGGGTGGGGTCTCTTCTGGGGCTCCGAGCACGGTTCGAGCTGGACTCCGAAGCTGCGACATCAAGGTGGTGGCTTGGAATGCAAGGCAACAACGACCCAGACCAATATTATTTAATTAAGGAATGCTTGTAGGATCCTTAATATGATTTAAGGTATATTCCTTAATCAAGGGATATTGGAGTCTCTGGGGCTGCACTGGCAGGAACTACCAGAGCTCATGCAAGCGTGTTTTTATTTCTTTGAACATCGACAAAAATCGATTCGGAGAACTGCGACTGCAGTCGTGGTGCGGCTGTCACGTCGGACATGGCCTACCACGCAATTCGGACTTGGGTATACCCTTTTCCTGCGCCTCACAGCACAAGACGAGAATGCAGTTGTGGGAGCCATCAGCAAGCAAGACCGCTTGCACGTTTTGGCTCGCGACAGTCTGCAAATTTGTCAGGCCAGCGCCGACGGCAAGAATTGCTTCATCGATTCGATCACGATTGCTGTGGCAGCTCAAGACTTCGTACCAAGACAGCTCCTGTGGGATGCTGCAGCGCGACGGATCGGCCTGTCGATGGGATTCCGATTAGGGCTCCTTCCGTCAGGGTGCTCACAAACCCTAAACCCTAAACCCTAAACCCTAATCCCTGAACCCTAAGCCCTAAACCAATGAGTTCGATTCCTTTGAAAGATTCTCCTAAGCTTGACCAGAGAATGCTCGAGCCGGAGATGAAGAGCCCTTAACCTTGAACCTTGGGTACTGCCCCCATACACTAACAGCCTATAATAGGGCTACTATTAAGGGCCTAATATAACAATAATATAAATATTATCCAACTGTTACTGAGTGGGGGCAGTACCCAACTTAAACACCAAACCCGAACCCTAAACCCAAAAACCCTGAGCACCAAACCCTAAGAACCCTGAAACCGTAATGCCCTAATGTTAAACCCCAAACCCCTAAACACCTAACCCTTAACACCAAAAAGCCCAAAACCCTACACCTGCAGCCCTGAACACTAAACCCTAAACCCAACAGCCCCAAACCCAAAGCACAAAGCAGGACGAGGGCTTCAACGAGTGCACACGGCTTTACTTGATGCTGCATGCCGACCACGCCAGGGCCCCAGGTGCAAGAAGTAGGAACTGCGGGTTTAGGGTTTGGGGTTTAGGGTTTAGGGTTTGGGGTTTGGGGTTTAGGGTTTGGGGTGTGGGGTTTGGGGTTTGGGGTTTGGGGTTTAGGGATTAGGGTTTGGGGTTGAGGGTTTAGGGTTTGGGGTTTAGGGTTTAGGGTTTGGGATTTGGGGGTTTCGGTCGGGTTTCGGGTTAAGGGGTCTAGGGTTGGGTCTGGGGTCTAGGGGTTCAGGGGTTTGGGTTTAGATGGGTTTAGACGTTTCAGGGTTTAGGTTTCGGGATTTTGGGTTTACGGGTTTGTGGTCTAGGGTCTAGGGATATGGGGGTCTACATAAATCGAAACACTATTGTTACGGGTTCCTTTGTGTCTTGCTTTTTTGTTTTTTGTTTTTGAAGGGGGGGGTGGTGGCGGTGCGGGTACATGAATAGAAAAAACACTATTTTACGGGTTCCTTTGTGAATTGTTATCTGTTTTGGGGGTTGGTGGGGGTGGGGGGTGGCAGTTGGGCTTGAGTGTTGTTGTCTCTTTGTGTTGCGTCATTTGTATGTTCACATGTCTTTTTGTGTCATCTGCCTTAACTTGTCTGAAACAAGGCTTCATGATCCACATAAGTCATAAGCCCGGCAAAAGTTTCTTGAGTTTAGGGTTCCGGGTTTAGGCTTGTAGGAACTAGAGTTGTAGGGATAGGGTTCCAGGATTGCTGGTCGTTAGTCGTGGCCCTGAACCCTAAACCCCAAGGCCCTAAACCCGAAACCCTAAATCCTAAAACCCCAAACCCTAAACCCCCAAGCCCTAAAACCCGAAACCCAAAACCCCCTAAACCCTAAACCCCTAAACCCTAAACCCTAAACCCTAAACCCCTAAACCCTGAACATCCTAAACCCTAAGCCCTAAACTATTCGAGCTCCGGAGCCCTTGCAAGGCCCTGGTGTGCTTGTGCCAAGCTTCAGGGGCTCTGAATCCCCTAAACCCTAAACGGTTTAGGGATTGGGGTTTAGGGTTTAGGGTCTAGGGTTTAGGGTTTAGGGATTGAGGTTTAGGGTTTAGGGTTTAGGGTTTAGGGTCTAGGGTTTAGGGTTTAGGGATTGTTTAGGGATTGGGGTTTAGGGTTTAGGGTTTAGGGTTTAGGGTCTAGGGTTTAGGGTTTAGGGATTGGGGTTTAGGGATTGGGGTTTAGGGTATAGGGTTTAGGGATTGGGGTTTGGGGTTGATTATAAACAAAAGAGAAAAACACCCGGCATCTATTCCGGTCCATTCCCTAACCTACACCCTAAACGATTAGGCACGACAGAGCTCCAACACCCAACATCCGTTCCCAGGAGGGTGGCAACGTCTCGGCCCACACTACGCACCTCGTGGGATCTGTCTTTCGGCTGCTCTGTGTTCGCCTTTGGGCTTCAGATTGTGTAGGTCTTGGAGTTTAGGGCTTTAGGGTTATTCATCCAGGGCTTAGGGTTTAGGGCTTATAGGTTTGGGGGTTCAGGGCTTATAGGTTCAGGGTTTTTGGGGTCTAAGGATGATGACAATCATGTTTTTGGTGGTATAAACACAAGGGGCCACGGGGCGTATCAAGGGGCTACAGCCCCGAGACTCCAATATCCCTTAATTAAGGAATATACCTTAAATCATATAGAGGATCCTACTATAATTCAAGGAATATTCCTTAATTAAGGGATATTGGAGTCTCTGGGAGTGCAAGTGGCTGAAAGAGGCACGTAGGACGGAAGCACTTCTGCCTTTCCGGTTTCGGCGTCTTTGGGGCCTCAGGCCTAAGGCCGCTAAAGTTAAGGTTTAGGCCTTGGGGTGTAGGTCTTAGGGTTTAGGGTTTAGGGGTTTAGGGTTTAGGGTTTAGGGTTTAGGGGTTTAGGGTTTAGGGTTTAGGGTTTAGCGTTTAGGGCTTAGAGAGTCAGAGGTTCGGGGGCATCTAATCGAAGTATTGCCTGTGATACATGCTACTCAGCGCGAAGACTTGGCACTGTAGGATCTTCACCTAGGCTCTGAACTGCAAACTTTCAGAAGGCCAAACACTACACCTTATAAATTCTCAGCCCTAAACCCTAAACAATAAACACCACTAAAAGCCTCAAAAGGCCAAGCCTTGAACCCCCAAAAGTGCTAAGCCCTAGACCCTCGAAAGACCCCCAGCTCTTGAGACAAAATTTCAGACCCCCCCAACCCTCTGAGCCCTCAGGGCAAGGGTTTGGGTTGAGGATTCAGGGTGTAGGGTTAAGGATTCAGGGTGGAGGGGGTAGAGTCCCTAAACCTCTAAAGCCCTAAAACCCTAAACCCTAAACTCGAAACCCCTAAACCCGAAACCCCTTTGAACCCCTAAACCCCAAAACCCCTAAACCCTCAATCCCAAACCCTTTAAGGAACCCTTTAAAGGAACCCTAAACCCCCAAACCCCTCAAACCCCCTAAGCCCGAAACCCCTAAACCTTCAGAACCCTAAACCCTAAACCCTCTAAACCCCTAAGCCCTAAGCCCTAAACCCTAAACCCTAAACCCTAAACCCTAAACCCTTAACCCCCTAAACCCCTAAGCCCTAAGCACCAATACGGCTCGATTGGGTGCCGAAGCCCTGTTTCTTTGCCTAGTCCTTCATGCTGACCAAATCGCGGATTGGGGCAAAGGGACCCTAGTTTAGAGAACTACCCACACCACACCCACAACTTCCACCTTGCCTCGAAGTTGGTACGCCTTACGTTTCCCAGTCACTCTTGAATCCTGGGCCGACCTTCCTTGCCGAGTGTTCGAAATTGCACGATACCCGCCAGAGACTCCAATATCCCTTAATTAAGGAATATTCCTTAAATTCTAGTAGGACCCTTAATATGATTTAAGGTATATTCCTTAATTAAGGGATATTGGGGTCTCTGGGCCTCCTTCAAAACCCCAATCATGCGTGGATTGTCTGGTGCAGCAAGACCAAACCGAAGTCGCGATGCACTACCTAAACCCAAAACCCTAAACCCTAAAGCACCTAATCCTAAACCCGAAACCCTAAACCCTAAACCCTAAACCCGAAAGCACCTAATCCTAAACCCGAAACACTTTATCCCAAACTCTACACCCTAAACTGACATCCTGACCTCATCCCAAAGCCTACACCCCAAAACCTAAAACCCTACAAACCTCTATAGAAGCCTTATGTGACCCCTTAAAGGAACAGAGGACAAAGTATAAACCACCTGTACCTATATCAACTATCTAGGTGACCGACTTGGGGATTGGCTTAAACCCTAAACCCTAAACCCTAAACCCCTAAACCCCTAGACCCCCTAAACCCTAAAACTTCAGTTCATAAGTATCCCAACCTCCAAACAACACAAAACCCTAAAGCCCTAAACCACAAAAACCCTAAAACCCTAAACCCTAAAACCCTAAAACCCCAAGAACCCTAAAGCCCTAAACCCTAAAACCCTAAACCCCCTAAACCCTCAACCCCCTAACCTAAACCCCATACCCGAGAATCCAACCCTACACCCAGCCTGAAGCCTCGAGGGGCGAAGGCTAAAGCCCGCCGCGTTGAGGACTCAGATGCAGATTTTCTTGGCAGTGACATTGAGTCCTTCGGATCCTTTATGTGTTCCTTCAACACCTCCCTCTCCCGAGCCGCCTCGGATGCCCGCTGGTGGCCCTTGACTCACCAGAGACGATGCTGCAGATCGCTGCAACCTCCGAGTACAATGCGGCCCATACAGAGGGACGCCTTTTATTCATCTCCACTGAACAAGTCATCAATAAGTTGATGGATTGCGTCTCGGCCATCGTGCACAGATTTCTCCATAATATGAGCGGGCACCTGGCAGACATACCACCAAGCCAGCTGGCAGATCTCCGGCACTGGTCGGCCTTGATGGTCTAAACCCTCAACCCTAAACTCTCAACCCTAAACCCTAAACCCTCAACCCCAAACCCTCAACCCTAAACCCTAAACCCTCAACCCTCAACCCTCAACCCTAATCCCCCCTACTGGCCGTCAGGCTGTGCCTTTGGAGCTTGTTGGCGGGTTTTGTTGGTGGCGCATGAAGACGCGAAGCGCGTACATCATTTTTTGATAATAAGGACCCGAAGCACTAAACCCCAAAGCCAAACCCTAAGCCCTAAACCGTAAATCCCCCAAAAGGGACCCGGCCCCCGGTGGCCCTTGTTAAACAACCTTTAGGGCTTAGAGTTTAGGGGTTTAGGGCCCTAACAAAGCTTTCAAGCTCTGTAGATCATGGTAGATCGCTCGACTCTCGCTCAAAGATCAGCCCTAAGCCCTAAACCCTAAACCCTAAACCCTAAACCCTAAACCCTTAAACCCTTAAACCCTAAACCCTAAACCTTTCAAAGGCCCTCAGCGATCCTTACTACGCCTGGGCTGCGGGACTTTGCGGCTTCTCGGATCCACCTAGGGTTTAGGGTTTCGGGTTTAGGGTTTTAGTGGGTGGAGCGGCTCAGTGAGGGATCTGGGGTTTCAGGGTTCAGCTTAGACCATAAAGCCCCCAACCCTAGGGGGTTAAGTGTTTAGGGGTTTCGGGTTTCAGAGCTTGCGGTTTTAATCGGGTGTTTTTCCGTGGCTCGGTTCAGGGGTGCTATAGAGGGGTGAAGAGTTAGAATACAGGGTTTAGGGTTTAGGGTTCGGTGTTTAGGGTTTAGGGCATGGTAAAGTAAAGTATATAATTATATAATCGGTTTCTCTACTAATAGAGCTGTCGTGCGAAGCTCGCGGATAGCAGATAGAGTTTTTGGGGGATGCTACAAAATACTGCTCATGGTGGCTCTGATTAAGGAACTCCAGATCTATCAGCCGAAGCTCCCTCTTTCGGGAGGCTTGTTCTGCACCCTAAACTCTAAATCTCTACATCCTCAAACCCTGCACCCTTAGCCTTAGCCCACAACCCTACACCCAAAGCCTAAACCCTATGTAAGCCCTAAACCCCTAAACCCCAAACCCTACACCTAAACCTGAAACCTTGCACCTAAACCCTAACTCCCTGAGCCCTACACCCTACACCTATACCTGGAACCCTACACCTGTTTGCCTAACCTGCCAACCAGGGGTTCAGGGTTTAGGGTTTGGAGTTTGGGGTTTAGGGTTTATTTATAGGGTTTAGGGTTTAGGGAAGACTTCCGTAAACCCTCGCTGAGGACTTGCGGGACCCCTCCACGGCTTGGCTAACCAGGCGAGCTTCTGTTGAGGGTTTAGGGTTTAGGGGTTTAGGGGTTAGGGGTTAGGGGTTAGGACCCTACCTTAAGAACCCAACACCCACTTTTTGTAGGTTCTTATTGTTTTCCCTAATATGGGATTTATAGGGACCCTACAAAAAAGTAGGTTTTAGGTTCCTCAGGTAAACCCTAAACCCTAAACCCTAAACCCTAAACCCCTAAACCGGGGTTAGGGCTTAGGGTTTAGCGCTGAGTGGGCTTCAGGTTTTCGGGCTGGGAAAGCAGTGACGCCATCCCTCGGGTTCGGGGTTTGGTAAACCCTAATGTAGGAGCTTCTGAAAACAAGGGGTACCTTATTTTGGGGTCCTTATAATAAGGATCCTACTATTTAGGGTACTATATTAGGGTCCCCTATTTTCGGTAAACCCTATTGTAGGAGCCTGATTAGGAAGCCCTGGCCATACAACACCAAAATAGTAGGATTTCATCTAAAGAACCTTAAACCCTAAACCCCAATAAGGACCCAGGGTTTCTGAATTAATCAGGTCCCTACATTACCCTAAGCCCTAAACGCTCACTCCCGAAGCCCGTGGAAACCCGAATCCCCAAGAAAACAAGCCACGTAGAACCCAAACAGGAACCGCTAAAGGAACCCATAAGACCTGGCCCTTACAGGGTTTAAGATAAAGGCCAAAATAAGTACCGCTACTATTTTGGGGGTTCTAAAGTATAATGTATCCCTAAACCCTAAACCCTAAACCCTGAACCCTGAACCCTGAACCCTAAACCCTAAACCCTTTGTTTTCTGGGTGTTCGAGCTTCCTCCTCGAGACCTGGCAACACGGAGC
>CAJNDV010035335.1:10767-26519 GCA_905221635.1 Symbiodinium sp. CCMP2456
CATAGTAGTTCTTTTTGGGGATTCCCTAATAGAATCCTAAATATAAGCCAGAAAAAGGAACTACTATGGGGCCTATGGGTAGATAGATCATGAGGATGCGGTTGCAGCAGTTTGGATTTAGGAGGTTTTGGTTGCCTGCTTTAGGAAGAGGCGACGGCAGGCCTTAGGCTCAGGCAGCCTGGCTGCCATGAGACATCTACTTAAAGGATCATGGGACTTAGTAAGTGGGGTTATAATTAAGGTAACTAGACTTATATTTACTTACAACCCAATTAAGGGACTTATAACCTTACTTACTAAGTCCCATGATCCTCCAAGTATTCAGAAAGCCCCTCGCTACAGAAATCACAACTACTTGACCGCCGCCCACACCACCCTCCTTTCCTCCCCCCGGGATCAACTAAAACCCTAAACCCTAAACCCCTAAACCCTAAACCCTAAACCCTTAACCCTAAACCCTAAACCCTAAGCCCTAAACCCTAAACCCTAAACCCTAACCTTCCACACCCAAAGCCTGAACCTCGTTCCTTAGGGTTGCAAGTTCCGTAGCAAAAACAGAGTAAGGCTTGTACCCTTAGCCAGACTCAAACGCTACCAAACAGAGGCCCCGTGTACCACACATACATAGCAAGATGCCCTTCAGAAGGATCTTTGGGACATCCTCTGCCCAAACCCTGAACCCTAAACCCTAAACCCTAAACCCTAAACCCTGAACCCTAAACCCAAGGCTTAGAGTAATTCTCTTCGGAACAGGCGCCATCGTGCTTCCGCTCTTGGACGCAGCTCTGTGAAATTGTCGCGTTCCCAGTTGCCACGTCTTGCCGGTGGAGCCCTCGGTCGAAGAAGCCCAAACCCACGAACCCGGCCGAACCATAATCCTAAACCCCTTAAGCCGTAAACCCTAAACCTAAACCGCCCTAAACCCTTAAAAGAACACAACCCTTAACCCTCAACGCTAAGCCAAATCAAGGGGATCCTACGAAGGGGTCGAAGCTTTTGTCCTCGAACCTTTGGGCGGGGGGGGCCGAAAGAGTATTTCAGCGTTTAAAGGATGGGGGGGGGGGTATTCCCTTCAAGTCCCCATTATGAGATAGACGTCGCATTAAAGCTTTGAAGACATAACGCGAGCATAGTACAATCTCCCCCAAATCATCTATTCTACCTGCTTAGGTTCGTACCTACATTGCTGTTGCCCCTGTGACCTTTGACTGAGGAGAGCAGCTTGGATGTAGTCTTCTGACCATCAGAGGTTTAGGGCTCATGGGTTTACCTGCCCTAAACTTAACCCTAAACCCTAAACCCTAAACCCTAAGCTCTAAACCCTAAACCGAACCTCAAGCCGCAGGGTGTTGAGTTCAGCTTGTAGGTGCCTCAGCTTTGCTCGTCCTATCACAGCTGCGCAACTTCGAGCCTTGAAGCCCTACTTAAAGGATCATGAGACCTAGTAAGTAGGGTTATAATTACGGCAACTGTACTTCTATCTACTTATAACCCCAATTAAGGGACTTATCACCTTACAAACTAAGTCCCGTGATCCTCCAAGTAGGCAACCCCAGAAAAGCTCGCCGCACTCGCCCTCCAGCCCTAAAGCTCAATCGCACACCTTCAAGTGCCAGCCCTATACTATAGACCCCTTAAGCCTCCAACCATGAACGAAGAGAACGTAAGACAACACTAACCCTACACCCTAAACCCTAAGCCCTAAACCTAATCCCTAAACCCTAAACTTATAACCCTAACTAAACCCTATACCCTAACCCTAAGGGTCCAAGTACCTAATAATCATATACTCTTCTGAATACTAACCTACAAAACTACTATCAGGAACCCAAGTACGTGAGCATTAGGTCTTTTGGACCCTTAGGGTAAACTTTATGCCCTATACCCTGTATACATGCAGGTTATTCTCTAATTTAGGGTCCCCTTTTGGGTCCCCAGTATAGTACGGCAATCTTATGAAAAGGACCCCAAAAAAGACCCCTTATTTAGAGAACTACCCATGCTAAAGCCGGAAGAGTCCGCATCTGAGGCCTGCGGCGTCGCTTTAGATTTGCCAAATCCCACAGGGGGCCACGGCAAACGCCGGGGCACGCTGTCTGCCCTGGCCAGTTTGTTTGGTGGAGGGGTTTACTTGGAGGATCATGGGACTTAGTAAGTAAGGTTATACGTGCCCTATTGGGACTATAAGTAAATGTAAGTATAGTTATCTCAATTAAAAACCTACATACTAAGTCCCATGGTATTTTAAATAGGGTTCAGAGGGTTATGGGGGGTGGTGGGTTTGATGTTCAATGGAGGGCTCTGAACAAGCAGAAATGGCATAGCCTGATCGTTTCTATGTAGTCATACATACTTATGATATCACCGAAGGTCCGATCCCAAACATCGAGCTTTTGGATTTAGTGCATAGAGATTTGGGGTTACGGCTCTCAGTGTTTAGGGACTTAGGTCTGTCCGGATTCGGTACTGGTGTATACTTGGAGGTTCATGGGACTTAGTAAGTAGGGTTATAAGTCCCCTAATTAGGGGTTATAAGTATAGCTACCTTAGTTATAACCCTACTTACTAAGTCCCATCATCCTTTAAGTACTGGATGTGGACTTTTCAGAGTTCTGTACATTCTTAACTGTTGAAGTTGTACGGCCTGGCTTGGTAGGCCGTAACACCTACTTGCAGTAGCACAATTAAGTACCTTTGAGAGGCGGAACTGGCTCCAAGAGCTTTCAAGCCCTAATCGCCGCAGCCGCAAGTTTGCTAGTCAGGTGCTTAAAATAAGCTCTTACCTAGACCCCTGGCTGCAGCACATGTTTTTGGAAAGCTGATTTTCATATTATACGGTTTAGGGTTTAGGGTTGAGGGTTGAGGGTTTAGGGTTTAGGGTGCGACCCTCACACCCGGTTCTCCAACAAGGTCCGGAAGGTCTGGATTTTCGTTTGGACTCCTAACCCTGGAACAGGTTATCCCAAAAAAAGAAGAACGAAGGGGTCTACGCAAGGTGTTCGGCCTCCACAACCTTAAACCCTAAAAACCCTAAAAACCCTAAAAACCCTAAACACCTAAAAACCCTAAAAACCCTAAACCCTAAAAACCCAAAACCCTAAACCCTAAACCCTAAAAACCCTAAACCCTAAACCCTAAAAGCCCTATAAAAACCCTAAAAACCTAAAACCCCCAAAACCCCAAAAACCCTAAACCCTAAACCCTAAACCCTAAAAACCTTAAACCCTAAGCCCTAAACCCTAAAAACCCTAAGCCCTAAACCCTAAAAACCCATAACTCTAAATCGGGCGTGGTAGTTTCGCTCAGACCCGGCTTGTGACATTTGTTTGAAGGCTTAGGGTTCCGGATATATGGTTCGCAGCTTGTTTTTTTTGGGGTGGGGGTCTGGGGTTTAAAGTCTATTAGGGCTTAAGTAGGGCTTTAGGGTTTGGGCTTATAGGGCCTAGAGTAGGCTTATAGAGCCTACAGGGTTTAAGTCGCGGCTGTAGCTTATAACCCTAAACCCTAAACCCTCGTTATCGTGTACACTTGGAGGATCATGGGACTTAGTAAGTAAGGTTATAGGTCCCCTAATTGGGTTATAAGTATAGGTACTTTAGTTATAACCCTACTTACTAAGTCCCATGATCCTTCAAGTAATGCGATTCTGTTGGCAGGCCTCAAGAGCGGATCGGCTGCTTCGGTCTCTCGGTTGCAGTTTCTCTTGGTGGCCCTCGAAGGGGTTTAGGGTTTAGGGGTTAAGGGGTTGAGGGTTTAGGGGCTTAGGGGGTTGCTAGTATTCATGTTAAGGTTGCTTTACGGGATTACTGTTGAAACTCAGGTACCCTAAACCCTGAACCCCTAGAGTCCTTTTCAAGTGTTCTATATCACGGGGGCTATTACTACTAAAGTGCCTTCAAGAGATGTGTGAGTCTCTTTCCTCGGACCGATGTTCCTAAGAAAGAGTGACAGGGCCTGCTTCATATATGCTTCTGTCCTCTCTATCCAGCACAATTGTATGACACAGCCCGGACGCTACTATATACACCGGAATAGCTCTGGACCCTAGGCCCCAGTCCAAAATCCCCCAAAGGCCTTCAGAAATGTCTACTTGGAGGCTCATGGGTAGTTATAAGTGGAGTTATAAGTCCCTCAATATGGCATATGGGTTATAATTAAAGTTACTTTACTTATAAGTCCACTTCTGTCTACTCATGAACTATAAGTAGGGTTGAGCTGAACAGCTACTCAGCTGGACCGCCTTTGGTATCTGCACTTCTCAGGAAGTCGGGAAAATTGCGCTCTCACACATTGTGGCTCAGACATTGTGGATGGCTACGCTTGGTCCTCAGTGACGTGGTCTCCGGGTCATGAAGCCATGTCAATCCCATTAGGGACCCAAAAAGCACATAAGCATAAGCTTTTTATAGGGATATCCCTACCTTATTGGGCTTCATTATAAGGGGATTTATATGGGATATCCGGATCCTAATTTTTGCTTATGTTTTTTTTGGGGCCCTATCCTACTATCAGCGGTCTCTGGGAATCCTGCATGCCTTTGGACTCCCACATGGTGGTTTTAATGTCGCAGGCAGATGCATTGGATACGATCCATGGTTTCCATCGCGCATCAATATTGTGAACATGAGTGTTGTGTTGTTTCTTCATCCATGTTCTTCCTTTTGGCTTTGATTGCCAGTCCACTGTGGAGTTCTCCAACTTGAATCACCAAGCCACCACTACCGATGTCAACGCAGCAGTGACGACCGCGAAATAGTCCTGAAATCCCGACCTCTTTGCAGAATTCCTGAAGGGTCCATGTGCTCAAATAGGTATACGCTCAACCTACAATTGCGCTCGCCCCAACAATCAAAATTCCCTTGCTCTGCACTCACGACACTTCCGCCCTCAACCTCAACAACACGAATGTCTTTAGGACCCTATTAATGGAAGCCCCATGTGTAAGATACGAAGACAGAGAGACGCTGCAAGCCGAAGCCCTAACTGCCCTACATCACCCCTAAGAGCTGAGCCTGAAATCCAGAAGCCGGAAGCATAAATTGCACAAAACCCAAACCCTCAAACACAAGCCCTTGAACAGCAGATGAGGCCCTGTGGCAGTATAAACCACCCCTAAAGAGCCAGAGCCAAGAGGTGGTGTCGGCGAATTTGATGCCCTTGCACAAGGGCTCCGTTCGCTTTGCCTGGCGCTGATGGTGTTCGTGAGTTTGGTAATTAGTTTGGGTGATTTAGGTTTCGGGACTTGGCGGTTTAGGGTTCATTCAGGGCCTTGGGTTTCGGCTGTTGGGATTCGGGTTCACACGTTCAGGTTTTAGGGCTGTTTTGTGTCCATACTGGTTTAATCGACTTGAGTTGTGTGGCAGGGTCTTCGGGCTTTCGAGCTTTATGCTTACAGTGTGTTGAGACAACAAAACCCTATTCCAATTAGTAAGGCCCCTACATTGGATATAGACCCATAGTTGCGCGTCCAGCCTCGCTCACGCCGAGGCCGCGATCATCGCCGTGGCACAGGGCTTCGCACGGGGCGGACGAGGTTTGGGCACAGATGGTTTGGAGTTCCGGATTTCTCGTGGTAGGGCTCTGAGATATAGGATTTTAGTATAGGCGTGAGGGTAGGATATCTTGCTAGTGTTTTGCAATCTTCTTCACCATGTACCGTTTCATCGGGTGTAAACAGAAGGCGCCGTTTGCAGGGCTTAGGATGGGTTTAGGGCCCATAGAGCAATGGGGTTTAGGCAAGAATTGTTTGGGGCATCGAAGTTCGCGGGCATCACAGTTTCGGATTAACGAACCTATATAGTTTGAGGCTTAAGAGGCTGTCAGGGTTCAGCGTGCTGGTGTTGGGGTTGCGTGATTTATGGCTTGCATTGTCGCAGGCTCTCTCTCATTCCTTCAACCCTGCATTCTAGGAATGGAGACTTCCAACCTCAGGGAAGGACAGTCATATTCTACTAAGTACTGAAAAAGGACTGAGAGTATCCAGATTGTCTTCTTGTATAAAGTATAAAAGATGTAAGTCTGCATAGGCCCTACTTGCTACGCTCCATTGCTCTCTAAGCGGGAACTGTGTTGTCCATCTGGTTGGTCCTTGTCGTTCACAACATGCCTACAACACGAACACCAACCAAAGCCTAAACCAGGATGCCTGTACCAATTCTGTGGGAAGTCTTTGCGAAGGTTGCGCAGGTTGGAGTCTAGAGTCTCTTGAGGGCAATATACGAAGAGCCTAAATAACTACCAATACTAGTTTAGGGGTTCCTGATTATAATTATAGCATAATATATCCCAAAACCCTATTCCAATTATTAAGGCCCCTGTAGTAGCTTAATTACGTGGTTGTACCCAAGGCAGTTGATGCAAGTTTGCAGCTGCAACAGCGGTGTGCCAACGCACCTACATGTTGTGACACACGAAACTTCTACCTAGACCCTCCATCTACCTTCTGTTCGACCCTAAATACCCATTAATTTGGACGAAAATGCCCCTATCTGAGGGTACAAGGACGGTCCCGGTGTAGCCCTAAACCCCAATCCCTAGACCCTCATCCCTAACCCCTAACCCTAGACCCTAATCCCCAAACCCTAAACCCTAATCCCGAAACCCTCAAGCCAACCGCAGGTCCCTGCGAGGGCCCCGACGACCCGGTTCTGCAGGTGCGCCGGGGTTCTGAGGGCAGTTGTTCTTTGTTTGTCCCAGGCCTCGTTTAGCCTAGGGTTTAAGGTTTAGGGTTTAGGACCTTAAGCTCGAAACACTAAAAACCCTACACCCGTGAAGTAGCAAGTTAGCTCCAACTAGGACGAGCTGGGCGACAGTCCCCTTGTTATGCTGGGCAGCCCACGTAGCGATATTCTCACTTGTGCTTTGGTTGCATTGGACTACCACAGTTACCAAAGGTGCGGGATAGCGAGCATCCTAGCCGGCCGAAAGTTTAGACCACCCAGTGGGGGCCAAACCATCCTTTTAATGTAGGGGCCCTAATAACCAGAATAGGTTTTTGGGATCCTTCATAGTATTATTATTATTATGTTAAGGAGCCCTACCAGAAATATTGGCAATCATCTAGGCTTCTATATTAGGTGAACAGTGGGCCTTGTCAGGAGTCTTTTGTGGAAGCTTGCATGACTTGCTGGAGTGCGCCGAAGTGTCCGAACAGCAATTCAAAAACCGCAGAAGCCGTACCTGTAACTCTTTACCTACAGTTTAGCAGCCATTACCCCTTCATTAGTAGGTACCAGGTAGAACCCATAAAACTGTAGGTCGGGGCTAGATGCCTACGTGGAGGATCATGGGACTTAGTAAGTAAGGTTATAAGTCCCTTGATTGGGGTTATAAGTAAATATAGGTACAGTTACCTAAATTATAACCCTACTTACTAAGTCCCATGATCCTTGAAGTAAACCCTAAACCCGCTACGGCTCAAGGCGTTGTGGTTCAAGGACTTTCGTTAGCTTTTGATGGACTCACCGGGGACTACACGATCATCCGCTTTGTCATTGTTCGACTTTTGCCGTCACTATGGAAAGAAGTCCAACTGAGATCATTGATGACGACGACAAGGACCTCGAGGAGGAGGGGGACACGGAACTTCAGGAAGCAGGACCTGGAGGTACCTCGACGGACTTGACGGAGAGGGGAGCAATGAACGTTGACGATGTGGGAGGGAGTCCTGGGCGAAGCAAGAGAGCTAGAGACGCTGGACTGCCTTCGAACTCTGCGGCTCCTGCCCCGCGACGTGATCGACGTGAACGCCGGGGTGCCGATGATGATCCAGCCGGGGATGATGTGCCGGTTACCTCGCGCGAGTTCCGGGCCCTCCTGAACGAGCACTTCCAGTCCATGACGGCCAACTGGGCGCAAATTTCCTCGAGGCTGGGGGGCGTCGAGAAGGAAGCGGTCGAGGACAGGAAGGTGCGGGCGGTGCTCTCCTCCAGGGTGACACAAGTCGAGCGCAAAGGGGCGGACCTGGAAGTCAAAGTTCACCAACTGACCAAGGCAGTCGAGGACATCAAGCAAGAAGCTGCGGCGAAGAAGAGAGAGCCGCAAGGGGATAAGAACGATGATCCCTGGGCTGAGTACTACAAGGCGAATAGGATTCCGTTTGGTCCTGGAAATGCTGGTCCTGCTGCACGTCCTGACGCTCCTCCTCCTCCTGGTGGCAGTGGGCCGAATGGCGCTCCTCTGGGACGTGAAGAACTCACTGAGGAAGACAAGCGGATGCTAATCATTGGGGGGTGGAGTCAAGATACGAAAAAACAAGTTATCATCGAAGAAGGGGGAGAGTTCCTGAAGAGAGCGGAGATCGCGGAGCTGCTGGATCAAGATGAACTTCTGGTCTGGGGGCCTCGTCGCTCTTTTGGGGTGCTCAAGTTCAAGATCCAGAACATGGCGGGGACGCGGGACAGAATGTGGAAGGTGATCCAGAATCTGCGAGCTCGACCTGTGCATCTTCGCTCCACGACAGCTGGTGGGGGCGAGGGTAAAGTGATGTGGGCCTCCTTCACCAAGACACGAGAGGCCAGGAAACGTTCGGCCCATGGGTCGTTGATCCGCCGAGTTTGCACCGGACTCGTCAAGGATGCGATGATGCAACGTGAAGCACATAATCCTCAAGGAGCAGAAGAAGGGTCGTACGACGTCGACTGGAACTCGGGGACGGTCTGGATGGGCGAATGGAAAATTGGGTCGAGTACGCACAGACACCCGAGAGGAGACAGCGTGAAGCTCCTATCGTCGGGATGGATCGACATCATGGCCATGGCTCATGCAACTGGTGTGGTCTTCGATACCGCCCTTCGGGCGGTAGAACTGGAGCTGTGAAAGTCCAAAAAAGGTTTCACCATAGACAGTCTGGGGCGATATCTTGGATCGCCAACTGACGAACATCGTCAGACAGGAGTGCCTATGCAAGGGAAGTTCGATGGTGCCGCTCAAAGTGTTCGTCGTCGATGTGCTTCCTGGAATGTTGGGGGGCAAAGTTTATCCAAAGTTGATACCGTTGGAGGAGACCTTGACATCCTCCTCCTACAAGAAATGCCTCGATCCGCTGAAGGCTGGGGCGAGGACACTACCGAATGCTTTACATGGCTGTCACACCAAAGTCCGGGGCAATGGCGGGGTGTTGGTGTTGGAATATCTCATGATTTATATGACAGTTGGACGGACCGGATCGCCTTCAACAAGGGAGCAGCATGGGTCGTCCGTTTACGCAACCATCGTCGCCTTATTCTGGGGTCGCTGCACCTGCCGACTGGGGTGTCTACGTCTGTCTATCACAAGGCTGTACAAGAATTTCGCCACGCTTTAGCAAGATGGCACCCTGACCTTCCTTGTTGCCTTGGGGTGGATGTGAATGAAGTCGTGCTCTGGACCCACGCGGATGAGAGTGAAGCCGATGGTAATGTCCCTCTTTCGTCGGGGGCGAAAATTGACAAGTTCCTCGAGGCCGTGTCCAACGTCAACCTTCGACTCTGCCCTCCTCGTTACGACGATAGGTGGAAGCCCACTCACTACCCAAGGGACGCATCGCGCAGTGGTCGTCACATCGATGCGGTGACATGCCGCCTCCTGTCATGTTCTTCCGTGGTGGTCAACGAGGATGTGCGTTTCCATATCAACACAGATCATGCCAGGATGGACTTCGACATTGAACTACAGTGCACCAAGTGGGGGCGACGGCGTGACACCAGAGCAAAGTGGGTCAACTGCGAGCATCCTTTGCCGGAGCCTGGTTCTTGGGAAGAAGTACGCGAATGTGCTCGTCGCCATACTGCTCCTCGGAAAAAGGGACGTTACCGTGACGATGTTGAAGTCAAGGAGGCAATCCAACGTGCTCGTGCTCAACGGGATGAAGCTGCCAAACTGGCCTGGAAAGAGGTGCACTACTTGAGAAGGAAACACAAACGTGCTTGGCAGAGGAACCGTGTCTCTCGCGTCCTGAGTGGGGATTGGCTTGCGTATCGTGACATTCAAGCTGAGAAGAAGAAGCGTAATTGGTGGGGGAAACTCCTGAGCAGCAAGAGCTCGTGTGAAGTTGCGGGGGAGGTTGAGGCTCAGCTGAAAAAGAAAGTGTGGGTCGAGGATCTTGGATGGGACGATCAGTTGTCCAAACGAATTTCCTCTGTCTGCTGTTGGCCCGGATGGGGTTGGGGTTGACCTGTTGCGCCGCATCTTCGATGAACATCCTCTGCAACTTTGTCGGCTCTTTGATGAAGTTCTTGTTACTGGAATCCTTCCTCGGGACTGGGGCGACTCAGTTTTGGCCCTTCTGCCGAAAACGATCTGGCCCACGACCGTCAAGGAACTGCGTCCCATTGCCATGTCCTGCACTGGGATGAAGTTGCTCTCTAAGATTGTCATGGGACGAAGCTTTCATCTACTACGTGACCCTTCGCCGTGGTCCGCCTGTGGACATAACCGCAGCACCGCCGACCTACACGGTTGCATGGGGCGTCTTCGTGACATGTGCAAGGAATGGAGGCTTGGGGTGGTTGTGGCCAAACTCGATGTCGAAGCAGCCTTCGACAACGTCAGCAGAACAGCCATTGCAGACTTCCTTGAAAGCCACCTCGCGGACAAGCATGTTCCCTTTGAATGGCGTTTCTTGCTCATGGTCCTGCAGGAAAACACTCTCTTTGGGACGGCTCCAGGTGGGGGTGAAGTATGTGTACGCTGCAATCAGGGGATCCGCCAAGGCTCTCCCGAATCGGCGGAGCTGTTCGGACTCATCATCTCCGACGTTGTCAATAAGCTCAAGGCAGCAAAAAGATGGCATGAACCTACAGGTGGATTGTCCGACCTCCCCGCCGACGTTGGGACGTACCAGGATGATATCTTTGTCTGGACCAGTAATGCCTGTATCCTGTCTAAGAACATCCAAAAACTCTCAGATGAACTTCGGAAAATAGGACTTCGCCTCGCCGCTTCCAAGACAACGATCATTGCAAGCAAGTACTACAAGGGACGGAGAACGGTTACATTTGATGGGGCCAAGATTGACATCCTCCCACCTGGTCACAGCATACGCGTCTTGGGGCTTGACTATGACTTCGATGCATGTCAGTCTCAACAAGCGCGTGAACTACATGGCCGAGTCTGGGCTGCTTTCCACGAGCACAAGGCGCTATTGAGTGGTGCTGGTTCCCTCGCTAACAAGTACCACCTTGTGCAGATGCTGGTTGAAGGGGTGTGGAGTTGGTCTGCCGGGGCGACACACTGGGAAACAACCGACCTCCAGATGATGAACAGCACTCAACTTCGTGTATTGAGGCTTGCCTTTGGAATCAAAAGGGGATCCTCAGAAGATTGGGTCAGCTACAATGCCCGGTCGCTCAGACAAGTTCGGCAGTGGATAGCTACCAAAGGGGCGGAGCGCTGGAGTAGCAAAATACTCAGACTACAATACCAAGTGGCGGGGCATTGGATGCGCCAGCGTGAGGGGCCCGTGCGCGGACTCACAGCCCGGATGCAGCTGTGGCGAAGTTTGGAGTCGTGGTATGGGGAGAAGGCCTCCAGTGTAGGACGACGTCATCCAAAGCGATTCAGAGCTTCCAACTTGGAGCGCTCCCTCGCTGGGTGTCTTGGGGAGAAATGGTACCTTGCGTGTGAATCTAGAGAGGGATGGAAACAGCTCATGAAGAAGTGGATCCTCGACATGGACCTACCTTGGTCGCGGGGACGTCAGTTGTGCCTGAATGCTTGAGGGGTGTCTGCAAGTACGTGTGAAGCTACCCATGCTGATGTGTTTCCTGCAGCCTCCTCAGATGTTCTTGACACGCAAGCACGTGATCACTTTACTTTTCTACATTGATGACGCAGTCTACTTTTACTTTGACTTCCGATGAATCTCAGATGTCCTTTAGTGGTGAACACTTTTGTGAGGACCCCAATTCGTAGACCGCCCTTTGCAACCATGGTGGTGCCGCTGCTCAAGGGGCGTGTCATCTTCATCTTCCTGCTGGCGTCCATCCACTACCTGTTCAAGCAAGCGATCGGAGCGCCGGGACAGACGTCACAGTGGAACACCAACAGCAACAACTGGGCAAGGGACGATGTGAGAGGAGACAATGGTGGACAGTGGGGGGCGAGCTCCTCCTCTTCTGTGCGTGGTGATGCCGGGGATGACGCTCGACAACGAGGACAAGGTCAACGTGAACGCCATCAACAAGATTCTCGACTACCTGAAGCTCGCCCAGGAGAACATGCACGTCAACGCTCACGACAACACGACCCCGCTGATGCTGCTTGGGACGATGGGGATGATCGTGTACAACAACGGGTTGAACAGGCGCAAGCAAATATCCCTTCTGGCAGTGCTCAACGAGAACAAGGTCAAGGTGAACGCCCTCAACATGATCATCGACTACCTGAAGCTCGCACAGGAGAACAGGCACGTCATACTGCACGACAACACGATCCCGCTGGTGCAGAACGTGACGACTGGGTTGGACGTGCACATGAACGAGATGATCATTCGCGAGAACAGCATCCTTCTGGCACAGCTCAATCCCGTGCGCAAGAGGTGGCACAAAGGACTTCCACAGCCAGCTCTTCCAGTCAATGGTTCAGGGACCCTTCGACCTGGGGGCCGCCGCCATGGGACGAACCGACACAACAGGCTGATCCTGGAGAACGTGCTCATGCCACTGGGTTCTACAGACATGGAAGATGGGTCGCACGAGAACGAACAGCTGAGGAGCAACGTTTCCACTCAGGTGGCCAAGGGACGGTCAGGCAGACTAAACGCCGAGCGAGGATGGAACAGTGGGCTCGGGGCGAGTTTGTTCCTGCCTGGGAGAAAAAACAGCTTGCAGCCCAACAAGTCAACTTCGCTGAACTACTTAACCGTCACCTTCAACGACCACCCCCGCCAGGACCAAATGAATGGGATGCAGCCCCGCCATATGCTGAAGAAGTTGATTGGCTGGAGGAAGTGTCTGAGGACCATACGTCTTGCTCTGCCTCCAGTCATGACGCTGGCCCTCTCGTTGAGCAAGCAGACCAAGATGGGGGCGAGACGTCAGACGACGACGTTCCTACAGTGAAGAGCTGGCCAAGGGATGATGAGCCTCCACCGCGCACAACTTGGACAAGTCAGGACTGGAAAGACTGGCAGGATGCAGCAGGGGATGAAGATGACGACGACAATGTCTTCATGCAACTGGGGATGTCCGAAGAAGCCGAACTGGAGAACTTGGGCATCTATGATCAGGGACGTCGTGATCTTCGCAATCTCCTTCGTACACTACACGACCTGGACACGATGGAGGAAGGACCGGAGGGGAGATGGGCTTTGAGGCAGTGGATGCTGAGATGGAGGCATGTCCTAGGGGTGTTGCAGTCAGTCACAGAAATTGTGGAAAGACGACTTGGCCCCAATCCTGCGTGCCATGTTCCCCTTTTTCGGGAACCGCGAGTCGCTGCACAACGTACAAGACTACTTGGGGTGGCAGGACGGATCATGCGGGTCCTCTTGGGGGTGGCGGAAGATTTGCTGAGGTACCACACCAATCGCCTTGCACGACTACCAGAAGGAGTACGACTTCCTCCCCCTCCTGCTGCAGAAGCTCCTGGACTACCTGCTGCCGATGTACCTCCGCTACCTGTACAAGATGCTCCAGTGCTGGTAGCGGGACGTGAAGCGCGAAATGTTCGTGAACGTTCCCGCAGCCGAAGCAGAAACTCTCGGGGAGAAAATGTTGAGGTAAATGAACCAGAAGCAGAGGACAGCCTTGACGTCATGAGCATGGTGCAAACATTCCAGATGGACGAGTGGCAGGGGCTTGCAAATGAAGGTGTGGCTGGGGCGAACATCACTGCAGTGGACACTTTCCTGGGGCGACTGGCAATGCAAGTTGGTGATTTAAGTCAACCGATGCACGTCCGGGCGCAGAGCATGTGGAGCCTTATGGTGCACACCAGAGCTCTTCGTCATGGAGTACGTATCCTCCTGGAGCTCATCAACATGCTGGAGAACAGGGAGGTGGCTGGTGGGGCGTACCTGCCAAGTGATGATGCTGAGCGTGGGCGTGTACTCTATCCTTGCCGTGAGCAGGGGGCGGTCATGGCCAATGTGTTCCTCCAAGCTTATAACGTGGCGCTCGATGATGCATGGGTTAGACCTGACCTCTTGCCGCCGCGATTCCGTGAACAAGAACGTCCACCACGCCGTCGTCCTGACAGAGACAACCTCCTACTGCGACGCATCGAAGGTCTCAGGGACGATGTTCAGGAAAACCTACGCCGGGGTGAAGAAGCAACAGGGGATGGGAGAGGTCGTGACCGGACGCCCAGGACTGCTTTCGCTCGTGAACAGCGGGAACGTGATGCTCTTCGTGAAGTACCAGCGGGAAGCGGAGAGCCGCCGTACACTGGGCCGCGGGACAGACTGGCTGCTGCTGACCGTATGGTAGGAAGTGTAGATGGGGCGGAGTCCGAGGTGGAGGGAGAAGAAGAAAGTGCCCATGGCAGCGAAGATGAACCAACAGCCCCGTCGAGTATCGCAGTGTCCACGGCACCAACAACGAGCACTTCCACTTGGTCTACTACGTCGACATTGTCTACGATGGTGGCGGCCTCCAGTACCTGTTCCTGGGAAGGTGTTACTGACCAGGGGGAGGAATGGGAGGAAGAAGCTGTTGTGTTGGTACAGAGGCTCACGTATGTGGAAGGGGAAAATCTCTTCGAAGCAGGGGTGAATCGTGAATGCATCTGTGAACTGTCACAGCTGTTGGATGAGATGGCCTCTGAACTGCCAAGTGCTGGGGATGGACGTGCACGAGACGCTGGCTGGACACTTCGAGTGCTCCATCATGCTTTGGGACGTGTGAACCGGGCCAACGAGGCGATCATGGACGTCTTGATGAACAGAGCAGAAGTGTGTGGGGTGGGTGCGATGCCGTGTGAAGAAGGGAGAGCACAACTGATGTGGCAGTGTAGCCGTCTTGGGATGTGCTTTCCGGGCCTCACGAGACGTGTCATGGAAGAAGCTATGGAGGAAGCGTGGTTGCAACCTGACCTACTACCGGAGCCACTTCGTCGTGCACCAGCTGTTCTTCACCTTCCTGAACCTGCTTCGGTACATCCTGCTGATGCTCTTGCCCCTCATCATCCTCCTGTTGAACTTCCAGCTCCTGTACTACCTGCACGTGTTCAACGAGCACACATGGAAGGGGTGAACATGGATGCCACTGCTGACAATGGGTCGGTTGCGAGCATGTCGTGCATGGATGAGCAGTTGGGCGATGGTGGAGTCGGTTCCTTGTCTCTGGGACGAGTTGAAAATGCTTCGGAGGGTCGAATGACTACCTGCTTGACGGCTCGTTCTACCTCCTCTAGCCAGTTGTCCTGCCCCTCCTCGGCGTCGGGTACATGATTCTGCTCGTCTGTTGCTACCATGGGATGAGTGAGTGTGGGCGATTTTTGGGGTGTTTTCTAAGTGCTGTAACATGCAGTACTCGTACTTGTTGGGAGCCAGCGCTGGCAGACAAGAGTCGAACCCAACCCTAAAAAAAAAACCCTAAACCCCTAAACCCCTAAACCCCTAAACCCCTAAACCTTTAAGTAAGCACAAACCCGACATCTCCATGTCCCAAGTCCTGAGCTTCGTACGGTTTAGGGTCCAGTACGGAGCAGCCTCGGCTCGGGGACCTTAAACCCTATAAACGCCAAACCCTAAACTCTATAAACTCTAAACCTACAAACTCTATAAACCCTAAACCCTAAACCCTATAAACTCTATAAACCCTAAACCCCTA
>CAJNDV010035336.1:0-26515 GCA_905221635.1 Symbiodinium sp. CCMP2456
AGCCGCCCCCCTGCCGGATCACAGCCTCCGCACTGCCCAGCTCGCGCAGCGGTTCGGGGGTCTTGGCCTCCGCTCTGCCACCTCCGATCGTTTTGCCGCGCATTGGGCCTCGTGGTGCGACACCTTGCCCGTCATCCATGCCCGTGCGAGGCGGCAAGCGCACGCTGGGCAGCGACGGCTAGGATGCCGCTCCACCGCAGACCCATGCGGCTTGAGCAGCGGGCCGCAGGATGGCAGGCACGCTCACAGCGCGTGCAC
Source organism: Symbiodinium sp. CCMP2456 (assembly GCA_905221635.1). NCBI lineage: Eukaryota > Dinophyceae > Suessiales > Symbiodiniaceae > Symbiodinium > Symbiodinium sp. CCMP2456. The sequence continues at coordinate 259 of CAJNDV010035336.1, forward strand.
GCGCGAGCAAGCGAACGAAGGTGGCGGCTTCAGGTGCCCAGCGGCCCCCAACCTCGATGCCAAAAACGACGAGGCGGCACCGGCGTGCCGTGCTGAGCTCCGGGTAGGTTTGTCGGCGTTTGCGCCTGGCGGCATTCGCAAGGACAACACCAGCACGGGCATGGGACCAATCGCGGGGCTCCCCGTTACGCCCGACGGGGCGAGGCGGTTGCAGCAGTGGTCGGGGTTCCGGCGCGTCAAGCGCCGAGAAGGTCCTGACATGTCCTGACGGTGTCGTCTGGGACGGCCGCCCAACCCTGCAGACTGAATGCGTCGCAGGGGAAGTCCCGGCACAGGGGCCAGAGCAAGTCGCCGGCTGCAGATGCTTGGACGCGCCAGTGCGCCAAACACTGAAGATGCATGCAAAAAAAGAAGCTGGCGGCAAAGGACCGGGCAGCGGCGAAGGATAGTAGCGCGGACCAGCGCAAGGCGAACGCAGATGCGGTCGCTGCCGTGTGGCAACGGGGGCAGCGCGTGCTCGGCTTCGGCTTCGGCGGACTATAGGGTTGCATTCTGCAGCTGCTGACCGCCATGCTGCCTGCTGGGCATTGGGCTTCCGGGCTTGCTGACGTCCGTTTCGGGGAGCTGTCGGCCGCCAAGCGGGCCCTTGTCACCGAGACTCCCGCGCCTGGCTCTCCCGACACCCTTTGCGACCCCGCGAATCGGCCCCAAGCGGCCTGCGTGCTTCCCGCTCCGGAACTGATCGAGTTCAGGTCGGCAGAAGAGTGCGCACTGCCCTTGAAGCCGTTCCTCGCCTCTTTGCGAAACGACAGACGAGGCAAAGCCGCTTGGCCGTCAGGCGTCACCAATGAGCATTTGCGCATATTGCTCGACGATGAAGCTGACTGCACACTCTTGCGGTGCTGCCGAGCGGTTTGCAAGTTGCAGATGTGCCAGCGCCGGTTAAAAAAAGTCCCTGCCATCCGAGCTGGCCGTATAGTCATAGTCGCCCTCCGCTAGCCCGTGCTGCGCCGCTTGGTCCATAGCCTCCGCGTTGCCACTGAGGTGGATTCACATGCGACGGTGCTGTCCACCGGTAAGCAGAGGCCATACGTGCGCCAGTTCTATGCCTCCGACAGCACATACGTATGGCAGGACGCTCAGGGCGACTCCCACGAGGTTTGGCAGTCCGAGGGAGGCGAGCAAGGACACCGCTCCTGTCCACTCTCTACGCCATCGCTCAACACCCCGCCTTTGCTGCTGTCAACGTGCAATTGCGTGAAGGCGAGGCGATTTTTGCTTACCTTAACGACATCTACGTGGTCGCGGCCGCTGAGCGAATCCGTGAGCTGCAGGACGCTTCCCAACAAGCACTCCATGAGCACGCGCACATCGAGCTCAATCGCGGCAAGACCCGCGGAAGGCAGCGGCTGAGGAACCTGCAAACATCTCGGGCCTGCGCGGCCAAAGCGAGGAGCTGATCTGGACCGGAGACTGGGCTCTCCCCCGCGATCGCCAGTTTAGCCGTCATGCACAGCAGCGTTCACTTCCATGACATTGCTGTCTCCACGGATCCAGCACAACATTGTATCTGCCAATTCGTGTGATACATAGGGTAACATGGGTGTACTGCCTGACAAATAGTAACGGCATCCCAGTACTCAATGTCTCCACTCCTGCAGCATGCAAGTTATACAATGTGCGGAAATCATATGGTCCTTGTTTACAGGCATCATGTCCTATATCAAGGAAGATTTTACTTGTATTGGCATCGACGGCTGTGTCCATCCGTGTAGCATCGCGTAGCATTGGCGGACTTTCAGCAATGCCCTAATTTACACGACCCTATATAGCCTAATCGCATATCTTGCCACGAAAATTGTTGCAGAACTTCAGGCGTTGATTGTAGTTAGTATGACGTCGGGCAGCCATCCAGAATCCTTCATGGACCCAGCCGGTTGTCTGACAGCTGCATCACCATGAACTGAACTCCAACCACGATCGCACTGCTTTGTTTTGCTTTCGCATCTGCGCATCACTGATCATCACTGCATCACTACTGCGATTGTCTGAGGTTCTTTGGACAGGCACCGAGCTGAGCCTCAGATTCAGCAAGGTGTTGGCGTTATCAACAAGCTGATGCTTGAAATCCCTTTGTGCTACGCAGCTGTGAGGCTCAAATACTGTGAATAGCTGTGAATAGTATGGGGCAAAGGCAAAAGTACAAGCATCAGCACCATGGCTCATGGGACTCGGCTTGTTTTTGGAGAGCCCTCGCCTAAAGCCGATTCGGAATTCGGAGCGCTTTGGCTTTCCGTCAGGTTGGGCCTGAAGCTGAGCAAGGCAGGCCTTCCGAAGCCGGCTCCTGTCACGGCCAGGGGAGGGCAGCTCTATTCCGATCCACCCGCGGCACCCGCACTTCGCCGCTTCGACTTCCGCATCTTCCGTGTCCTGCGGCGCCGGCGACGAGGAGGCGACCCCCCCAAGTGCAGAGGGCGGACGGCCTCAACCAATCACACAGAACAATGCTCCGCTGCATTTCCAACCTAGAGACACAAGGAGCTGTGCCGGAACGATCGCCAGGAAGGAGTCCAGCGGCCAAGGAAGGCACCTGGCCAACTGCCACGTTGCATTTCGCGAACAATTGTAGAGGCACTGCACTGTGATGTGTAGCATGCTTCCGTGCCTGCATCAGTTTGATGTTTCTACTGCTGTCCACCCACCGAGACTGGTAGAACCAGGCTGCAACCATCTCAAAAGGTCAATCAGCAGATTGGTGACAACCGCAATAATCGACAACAAGCACAGAGCTGAAGCTTCACTGCCCCCAGGCTATGCAAGGCTGGCCTGAGGGCAGGTGCCAAGCCGCCAAGGCTCCACCTTCCGAAAGCCAGAGCCGACCTGTAGCATCCACGTGCCTTAGATGCAGGAGCCGTTCCTCCGGAAAGGTGCGGGGACTGCAAGCCAAGCCACATGGCATCCGGCGCCTTGCCACAGCCGCTGCCCAGCGGCACTTCAGAGCCTGCAACAGAGACAAGGCTGACCGTGGCGTCAGAAGCGTATTTTGACGGGGCCCAGTGCGGGGTGACAGGGTGATGAAGCCAGGAGACGGCGGTCTCTCTGTGCATTGTGCACCCAGTGTAGCCGAGATGCGCACGGCCACCTGCGCGTCCGGCGAAGGCAGCAGGCCCCCGTCTTGAAGTTTCACCACAGCGACTCGCAGTCGAGCATCATCCCAACCTGCCAGCCTGGGAGCGCTACCACTACCCGACACTCTGCCTAGAAGACTCTTCCCCCACGGCTTCTCTCTGGCCAAATGCTGGACAATGCCGAGGAACAGCAAACACCGCTGCGCATCCGCATGCGCCAAGAACTGCAGTTTTTCGCAGGGCAGCGCCGCACCTGGTACAAACATTGGTGCACCCCGACTGATGCCCCCTGAATGCCCCTTTGGAGAAGTGCATTACGCCTGTGTTTGGCAACATGTGATGCAAGGCTTTTCAGGGTCGAAGCCCAACGCGTGAGAAGCCTGCTGCAGTCTTCCATGGCGGCAACCTGTCCGAGGAGTCTGTTGGACCCACAAAGAGCGTGCAGCCTACAGCAAAAGGAGTTTCACATGGTTTCACTCTTCCTCTTCCACCATCATATGCATTGATTCAACTGCGAAGTCTCCGAACAAGCCTTGGCGAAAGAGGAAGTTCCACGGCGGCTTCCTTGCATTGTTGCGAAGGTGCATGGCGAGGGAATACGAATCGGGTTCCAGATGCACCCGACTAATGCCTTTCGTGGTGAGCTTCGAAGTTGAAATTACGCTTACATGACATCGACAGTCTAGCTCGCAACAATATGACAAACGGCGCCCTGCACTGAGCCAGGGTACCGGGGAGCCGAAAGGCCAGAAGACGAGGGCTGGAGTCGCACTCCTGGCGTCATCTACGAGCCCTCTGAACCACCTGGAAAAATCTGCCAAAGCACTCCCGAATCTCAGCACTGGCAACCGTGGGCTGCAAGATCTCACATTTGCCCGCTGCTTCCTCACTATCTAGGATTTCTTCGGGGCTCTTCGTCACAGTCTCGCCTTGGCCCGATCATCAGGCAACGGGAAGCCGCTTCTTGCGACCCATTTCCTGGATCTCGATTTAAGGAACTGCTGTGAATTACCGCTTGCTAGGGAAGCCAGGATGGGAATCACTGTCAGCACCCACACGCCAACTGGAAATCGTAGCCATGTCACTGCCGGCATCGCAAATGGCTGCCGAAGCTGGGAACTCCGGTCTCGGCAAGGCCTGCTTTCGTCTTGAAAGGTGCGACCCGAGTCGGAAAGGAGCCTGACGCGCCTGCCAGGAGAGGCTCCGTCCGAGGCGTGGCTCGGAAGATCTGTACCTTGCAACGTTGCAATTCTCCAACCCAAGGCGCCCGAGGCCTTGACCCTTGACGGCTGAAAGCGCAACACCGCGCTCCGGGCTCCCAGGCAGCGTGAAGGCCGTAGTGGCAAGCAGGCCGGACTCAGGCAAGCTGGCCAGAGCCACCGCACGGAAGAAAATGCCTCGCACTTCCGACACTCGAGATGTCGACAAAGATTGCTGAGAACCGCAACAAAGCTTCGGCTTGCAGCTTGGCAGCCGTGAGGCCACGTTGCCTTCACCTGCAACGGAAAGACTTTACGCTGATGCCGGTGCAGCTTGGGCTCCACACCTCCGTTGCACGTTGCCACCAGGGTCGCCCTGGTGCCTCTGAGCGGAGCCGGCGCAGGTGGCCGGCACCTGCTTCTGCTCGTCTCTGGTGCTTTTTGGGTCTTTGTTCGAGCTTTCAAGGGTGCAGGGTGTCGGAAGGGCTCCCTGTGGGGTTACCACTCGCACTCTTTAGCCTGGATTTGCCTGTATTCCGTTCCACCAGTATATTTTATTTGACACTCCTGATTGACGGCTGACATTTTGCCCGCACCTTCGTGCTCCGAAGCTGCGCCTTCGTGCAACGGCACGAGCTCTCCTGGTCCACATCGTCTTGAGGCTTTCAGCGAGGACATTCGGGAGAGGAACCGGGTGGTTTTTCGCAGGTCATGGTCTAAAGATGTCTGAAGTTCAGAACTGAGGTGTACAAAATCTCCGCAGTGACTGCGATCCGAGAACTCTCGGGTTTCACGAAGGCATGTAGCAACTGCAGTTCAATGAGGCAGATCACGCATCAGTTTTAGGAACGTTTTACCTTTCATGATTTTCCGCTTTCTACTTTTCGAAGCTTTTCAGTTCTTCTTATCAGGATTTTTAGTGCTTGCACGTTTTTACATGTGAGCGGTTGCGGTAGAAACATTCCGGCTTGCAGAATGATTTATCTTTCACCCGATACACGGTGAATCAATTGGAACTAGCTTCTGCACAAATCTCGCAACTTGTCCTTCGTAGCTCACCGGATGGCCTTCGACTCACAGCTTGAATGTCCCCAAGCTGGCAACAGAGGCAAGGAAGCGGCCTCCTTCGTATGGCGACGCTGGTGACGCATGCTCTCCTGCGAAACGAGACAAGAAAATGCCCCAAGCTTCTGAGACCTGACTTAAGTGCGACATTCCAGGACTTGCAACACGATGCGGCCGAGCCCGGGCGGCCTTCTGCAGGAGCGGTCTGATGTTCACCTGCTTAGCAGGGTTTTGCAGACACGTCCCCTTTCGTCGTTCGACTCTTGCCGGCGAGCTGCACGACTAGGAGCGGATTCGAAGAAGGCCGCTGAGGTAAACCATCAAATTCTAGGCTCTAGGCCTTCGCCATGCTCTGCATGGTGCGCGTGCTGTTCATGCTCGCCTGCCATCGGCAGGGGCCGGACAACATAAATGCAAGGTCGATGACGATTGATGTGTTTGATGCACTTGCAGTGACACTATGTTGGACTGTCCTAGGAGTATGAAGTAAACTTCAATCTATTCGCAACTTGAAGACTTGAGAAATCTGCGAATCCTGAGTGGTTGGATCATCTGAGTGCATCCACCTTACACAACTCTCTGCCGCGCTACCTCCCTTTCTGTCTCTCGCTCGTCCTGACGTGCTTTGGGGAGGGCTCACGGGCTAGCTGCCATTTGCTGTTGCTCCACGAGGCCGCCAGCCAGCACCACCACGCCACGAACACTGACCTTTTGCCTCGTTCTACCTGATTTCGCCCGTGCTGTGCTCTGCCGCCACCATGCAATTTGTTTATCGTGTGTGCAAGCGCCTGAATTTCTTTTCACCCCTGAACACCGACAGGTGTCTCCAGCAAAGAAGCGAAGCGAGTCGCTCGCTATGCGAGGGTCGCAGCAATCGCTTGGAGCAAAGCCGCTCCCGCCTGCATGCTCTTCGTGTTGCAGATGCTCCTCGTACTCGTGCAAGTACTTCTCTTCGGGGTCTGCCCGGAAGCGCAAAAACAGATCAGATGTCGAGACGTCGAACGGCCTAGGAAGCCTCGCGTTAGTCGCTGCAAGTGACAAGTGGCAAGATTAGTGAGCGCTGTGACGGGTTGGCTCCCGCATCTGAAAGTTATCAGGGCGCTGCTCTGCGGCCTCCATGCCAGTCCCCCTTGATTTCGCCAGAATCCCCTGACCAACTGACGCGGAACAGGTCCTTGGCGGCAAAGTGACGAGTATGTTCAGGGCACACGAAGAGGCATGCGACTATGAAGACCAAAAGCCGTCATTGCTACAGTCGCTCCTGCGATCCGTATCGATCCGTGACCTCTCGTTCAGCAAACCGCCCTCTGAGCACATGGCTGCCCCGAACGTGTCGGGGAACCAGTTGCAACAGGCTTCTGCAACGGCCAGGAAGATCCAGCCTAAGAGTTGCAAGAGAGTACCACGGCTTTAAGCAATTTCACTCAATCACCCTCGAATCTGCTTAGCAAGTGACTCTAAAGACTCGACGTCCCACTAGGGCGACTTTCCAAAGACTCAACGTTCCGCCAGGTAGATTTCGCAAGATTGCGACAAGAATCTGCAGGCTGCTTCCGTACCGGCAGCGCTAGCATCTATGCGCTTCACTGCCTCACGGGGTGGGAAACCCTTGTCCTTTAGGACACGCGGGATAAATAAAGCCAGCCGGCAGCGCAGAAAATTTGGGGCTTGAAGCGGTGAAACACGTTTAAACTTGCATCGCTTCGCCGGCTAGTCGAAGCTGCGGCTGTAGATGATTACATACTCAGGATAGATCTGCGCTTCATCAAAAACCACAAACTCTCTGTAGGTATCAACTGCTGCTTCCCGATCGCCAAGAACAGCTTGATATCTCCCAGTTTGCAGAGCATCTTCGATCCTTGGGATGTTGGACTCTGTGATGTAGAACATGCTGCCACAAAGAGTGCGGCAAAGCAGCAAGGCGAACCTGCCTGCGAAGAGACCACTCGGATCTTCCGCTGCATATTCATCGCTTTTGCTGGAAGCCTCTGCCATGTAGGCCCCGCCCCCAAACATTGTGCCCACGTTGGAGCCCACGCGACTCATGTCAAAGCCATTTTCACCTATGCCGAGAGCACCTCCTGGAGAAGATCCGTGAAACAGGTATGCTTCCTTCGTTGCTCCAGATCAAAGCAAAAACATGACAGTTGCACGGCCTCTGCGAAAGTCTATAACGCTCAGGGGCTCATGTCCATCACATACGGTATACTTACTACCCTCAGATAACATCGGTATGCGATATATCGTAGTTGATGCCAATATCATATGTCCAATATTCCACTAGCAGGTATCGTGCATTACATGCTAGTACGTTATCCCTTGTATTCATCGGCTTTTTTAGACAGCATGCGGAATCAACATGTGTGACCGACAGACGGAGGAAATCAGCAGATAGGACATGTACATGCTGCCCGGATCATTGTGCATAGCATGTTCTCGTATGCAACCCCAAGGTTCAAAAATCTGCCAAAAGCAACAAAAGAAAACATCAAAACAAAAGCGGGTCTCATTAAGGTCGACGGTCAGCTCCTTGAAACCTGAAGGGACTTCATCAGCTTGATGAAACACCGAGGTTTTGAAAGCACCGCTGCCGGGCATCTCCTCAATCCGCTTGGCCTTTCCCTTTGCCGCCAGCTGTGCTCTTTTCACTTCGAAGCGGCGCCACATCTTGCTGTCTTCCATGCGAATTACCTGATTCACTAGCAATCTGCTTGGCATCTCACTGGATCGATCTCTGGTGGCCTTGGCCTTGAAGGTCACATCCAGCAGCTTCTGCATCTTCTCTCGCTCTGCCGCTGAAAGGTTGACCTTTTCGTCGAAATCCTTGTCCAGGTCCTGGTTCTTCCAATAGCTCGGAACGCCTACAGGGACCTCAACCGGTGTTCCCACATCTCCGAGATTCGTGGTCTTCTCGTCCCAGGCAACGGCCGCTGCAGAATTGCAGGATGGTGTTTCACGTTTCACCTTGCGGAATGCCTTTGATGCAACATCGGTGCGATTCGCACGGCTCTGCTTGGGCTCCTCCGTCCACTCTTCCTGATGCTTGTGGGAGAAATGCTTCAGCACCTCCCAATTGATACTGGTGCACTGAGAAAAGAAGTACAACCTGAACGGCACACTCATCAATAAGATGGTGCAAAGCACAAAGACCCAGTAATGCATCCACCAGGGTCTAGTGCGGCTGTTATCCGTGCCTTCTCTCAGAACCACCATGACATGAGTCTTGTAAGTGCAGTCTATAAGATCTTGCGATGACTTGTCTTGATGTGTGTCACACATATTGGTTTGGTAAAATGTCTCTCGCATGTTGACCAGTCGCTGGTGTTCCTGGTCATCGACGGGATGATATTCCAGCGGCATTGCACATAGCAAGAAAAGTCTCCTTGATGCAGCAGGCTTTTGTTCGCTTCCAAATCCTCATACTCGCCATCATACATCAAGTGGAACATGGCTATCATCTGTGCAGGTGAGAGAGTCTCATCCAGGAAACCGTTGATGTCGTAGTGAGCTTCAGCGCGGTGAGTGTCCACCCTCTTTCTTTGAGTGCGTTCTCTACCGTCTTTGTCCTTGGATCTCGTCTCCTCATAGTGATAGTTTTGGATGATCCAATTGATCTGGGGTTTTGCAGCTTGCAGCTCTTTCACATAGTCTTGGAAATCAGCTTCGCTGAAAATCCAAGACAAGTACTTGGAGGTCTTGCTCCTGCACAAAGCTTCCAGGACATGCATTAGATAGAGCACGGAGCCAACGATTAGGACCGCAAGCCCATCTTGCTCTTGGTCTGGAAATAGTTGTGCCCAGGCTCCAATGATGATCATGACCATCCCCACAATTCCTCCGAAAGCGCTGCACAGCGCGCATGCACCCAATCGTTCCCGGTCTCCGCCCTCCATGGCTGCAGCAAGCTGATCTCCCTCGAGATTTGGGCCAAAGGGCTGCATGAGGACTCCTCTCAAGGGCTTGCCTCAGTTTTGACCTTCGACTGCGAGTCTCCCATGCCAATGGCCGTGCAAGTGCAATCTGCTTCATTTCTTGGAAACCTGGGCACAGGCATGGCTTAAAAGTTGCCTGCCCATATCCAAGAAAAGCGAACTCAAAGATTCACATGATGACCCGTGTCACAAGGCTAGCGTTCTTAAAAATCTCGCGGCACATTCCAAATGACAAGTATGGGCTTCTTCAATCCTCAGAAGGTCAGCCAAACAAGAAGTCGTAATTAAAACAGATGCAACACACACACACACAATAATGCCATATAATGCCATAAACAGTGAGAAACCACCGATACCGAAAGCACCACAAGAAAAGTGTCCGCGGCTCTTCAAGCATGACAACTCACCGCATGCAGCTGTCAGCGAGTAGATATCGTTTTCCATTTTCCCTATTCGTTCCTCACATATTCATCGCAGAGGCGAATCAAACTATAATGATAACGCGCCCGTGTCCGGTCCGATACTGCAAGGACTCGCCGACTAAGCCAAGGACAGCATTGAAGAACCTGAGACCGACACCCGCAGTGACACAAAGAATAGATGAGAAGCTGCAGCAACCGCCGGCCTGTGTTAGTCGCATGAGCGCCTTCCACGGCAGGTTGTCCACCCGTGTTGGTAGTCCTCGGCGTTTCAGGATACTCCAAGATACAAGATGCTGCAAGTCTCAAAGGAGAAACAACCGGCGGAAGTCGTGGGAAGCGTTCCAGCGGCCGAGCAGCGGGTCTTTCCCATGAGCATCGTCCTGGTCCGCCCGTGCCAGGCCGACTTCGGACAATGACAGTCGTGAAGAGATAAGCTAGCAACGGCCGAGCTTCGCGCATCGACCTTGCCACCCGCTTTTGAATGGACCGGCCACGGCCACCCTGACGATACTCTGCGCCGGTGCAGAAACCAAATCGGCCGTGGGTATGTCGTGAACAAACCCCGACCAGTCTCAGCCCCTCTCGACTTTCGAACCCTGTCAAACGGCCTGTGGCTCCAGGCCGTCGGCACTGTGGCCTGGCTGTTTGGATTCGACATATTGCAGGTCCTGCTGCCAAAGCGTGGTTTTTGCTTGCTGTGTGTCAGGAGCTACAGATCCCCGCAGCCTGGACTCGCGCCCCGGGAAGACTCGCCTCGATGTGCCAAGGCTCCGCTTGGTTCGTATTTCAGGCTTAAAGACAAACTATCAAGTTTAGACCAGCCGCTAGTGAGTTAGAATGTCCAGGCATTTCCACAACCTATCCAAAACCCGACCCCAAGTAGATCCTGTGGCCGGTGCCGTCTTCGGACCCCTCGGCAGCCTGCCTGGGCAAGCGCTTTCCGCCCTTTAACGCCTTCAATACCTGTCTCAACTGCAAGTCCCGATCTTGTGGTGACAGCTGGTGTGAACCAAACTCTCCTGACTGGAAGATACTGGAAAAGAGGAGAGGGCCTGCAAACGAACCCCTGTCAGCATAAACGCATCCTCTGTATTTGGAGGACGCCATCATCCTCCTTCCACTGCCCCACCTACGAGTAGATCCCACTGCGACCTGGTGCCCCGGCTGTGCATCGGAGAACACTCTCCGGACAGCTCGGGCGAATTTGCTGACCTGGTCTCATCACTATGCGGACTCAGTGGCGCTCGAAGCAAGCATTAACATGCCACACATCTTGCCCCTTGTACTCAAAACTGCATGAAGCCATAGTCTTTCAAATCCTGTATGATCTGACGTCTTGAGCAACCTTTTTTCTGGGACGCTCCGATGTTCAGAATTGAACCCCTGTTCGGCCCACGACATGGTCGGACACATCATCAAGCGTGAGCAGCGGTCGACGCCCTGGGCGGTCATAGATGCACTCGCCTGGCGTGCGAGTCTGTGGTCTTGGAGTTGCTGCTGGAGGGGCTTCATGCATGTCTCGTCACTTCCCCTGCATTTTGCGCCTGTTTCCAAGTCATAGAAGTAGAGCTGCGACCTGTCGCGAGAAACGGAAAAATGGCTTGGCACAGAAGAAAGCTGAGGACAGCTGCGAGCTCTGAAATAACTGCACAGCTTTGTTGAACCAAGCGCCCTGCTTGCCAGTAGAGAGCTGCATCGGGCCAATGACATAACCGGCAAAGACGTCTTCGGCCTGCAGGGATTGAGGCTTCCTCGAGCATTCAGGAGGGGGTCAATACCCATCAGCGTTCATGCTTCAAACACGAATCCTCCTGATGCTTCCGCTTTCTTTCGGCAATCTTACATTAGTTTTGTTAGATGCCTGTGTCTGTGTCGCATGCAGGATTGCAGAGCTGCTGTCCTTCTCGACGTCATTGAGCTCGCTCCATGACTTCAACTCAAGCCGATCGCGGTCCTGCCAACACTTCCCATTGAATGCTTCGACCCACCGGTACCTTGAAAACTGATCTTGCAGAATCAGGTGTGTGACTCGGGTCACGACAAGCCGACACCCACCACCCCCCCAAAAAAAACGCAAGCCTCCGGATCGAAGGGAACTCCCTGTTCACGCTTGAGTTCCACAAGGTGTGCCATCAGCGCCTGACGTGGTGGTCTGCATGGCAACGGCGATCCCTACGTCTTGGTGTCTCACATGTGCCTCAGAGTTGTTTGCACCTTTGGGCGACACCCTTTAGGCTAGACTGGTCGTCCAGCGTGACCAAGGAAAAGCATCTTTTCTAAAGAAGCGAGGAAATCATCCTGCAGCATCTGCAGCCACGAATGCAATTTCGAATTTGCAAACGGCACCACCCATTGGCGGTCGAGTAGAAATCTGAAGACTCCCTGGGTTACACTTGTAGCCTTCACTAAAGATGCCGCAGCACCGAGACCGAACCTCCGTTTTAGCCTCCATGCAAAGAAGCAGATTCTCCTTCAAGGGTATGCGATGCTTTCAGCGTCGGCATGGCATGACTTTGATGTGCTTGCCGTCGTAAGGCCCCAAGCGGTGTGAAAGATGATCCACGAACTTTGCGTGTGCTGCCAGTGATTCTTTCGCCTCGTTCCGGACGTCAAGCTCTTCTGGCCAATGGTAGGCTCGTATGCTCGCGTTGACCACTCGCTGTGGACTAGCCATTCCTGCGTTCGCTTCATAGCCAGAAGCCGACGATTGTCGATTGAGAAATAGACGCCTTTCCTCACCATAACGTCCAAAGTGCACCAGTCATTTCTGCGAAGGTAATGCTCATCATCAACTATCCACCTGGTGAGCTGATCCACAGGCGTATGCCAACACCTATCGCACCTCGGCCTCCCATGACCAGGGCATCGCAAGTTGGAGCTACATGTGAGTTGCGTGTAGCGTAGGTCGGCGACTGGAACATGATCTCGATCGCATCGAACACATTTATGAAGCCTGGGTGTCAGGTGTCACAGCACTCTCAAAACCTGCCCCCTGCCCCCCCCAGATAGACGCCTCACACATCAGGACCTTTATAAAACCATGATCACGAAAGTATGCCAAGTGAGTGAACGGGACAGGTCCTCGATTTGGATCCGCTGGGCATCAGCGTGATGCTCAACACGGGTCCCTTGTGCCGTCCCTTTAGATTCATCCTGAATATCGCACCCAACCTGCATCTTCAAAGATTCGTCCGCAACGTTCCGTGAATGCGACCGCCACCGTGTCAAGCATTCCTTCCTCCGCTTTCCAACGTACATTCCATGCTTATCAATTTCTTTACCACTGAAATCCAAGAGGGCAGTTGCATATCCTCGATACATCAGATGCTCGTAATGTCTTTTCGCATCTTGTATCTCTGCAAAGAACCAGCCGGCCACCTTTTCGGGCTCGTGTAGAACAACAGCAAAATCTTCAAACGATCGCTGGAAGCCCCGAGGATTCCGATCAATCTGCTGATGGTCTGCGGAGTCTACTGTGACTTGTCGCGCCTGCCAAGCAACAGGCATGAACGCCAGCGAGCTTGTAGGCCGCACACGACAAAACCCGAGCAACAGCTCCATCGCCACGTGAACTGCTTGTGCCTTGCTGCGCTTGTCCTTTCCTATTCCGAATGCAGTGACTTGTCTGGCGTCGATCTTCCAGCCGGCATTCTGTTGAAGCTGCAGTCGGAACAGCCGGCGGAGAGGGCCAGCGACCTCCCTTGGCCACGGCAACGTGGAGGACTCTCCCTTGGATTTATCTGCGATTACGTCGAATTCGCTGACTGTGACTAGATGCAGAAACTTCTGAGACATGTCGAGGCACGTGCATTTCCGCCCGCTGTTCATGCTGCAGATGCTCAGACCACTCCACCGCAAGCATCCAATGCTGTGACTTCTCGTCCGAGAGCCACCACATGGATGGCGGAGGCGGAGACATCATGACACGCTACTACTTGCGGTTCATGCCTGTGAAAACATCTTCATGCTTGACCCCGTCCCACTGTAGCTAGCGTGGAAACAGTCCCGAGATAAGGGGTCCTTGCAGAGTCCATCTAGGGAGCGGCTATACAAGCAACTGGCAAGTCAGCAGGGCGACGAAACCAAGGCACTGGCGAAGATCTTGCAGTTCGATCACTGACTCCCCGCACTGAATCAGTCTGCACTGACAGCAACGAAGCATCGAGTTTCCCTATCATGTAGGACCCAAACAAAGAGCATCCTTTGAAGTGAGGCGGCAATCAACGCGCCTTTCGTGACAGCGTGTACTCCTTCCTTTTCTGCTCGAGGACGGCCTGGTCCTACAGCGGCGCAAAGGGCGTGCAGCACGCAGGACACGTGCCTCCATGACCTTCGCCTGCACATTATATGCCCGAATCCCATACTTTATCCGCCTCATACCGCAATTGCCAGTCCTCATAACTGAAATTCCAGACTTCGTGCAAACACCTTACTGAAGACTTCGTGGCAACGAGTCCCCACCTCGTCACTCAAGTGTGGCTGTGGAAGCGCCTGGGACCAATACTCTCGATAGCATGAGGCCCCTCATGCTTGTCGATCCGATTGCAAATGCGGGAGCAGTCAACAATATTCTCACAGCCTCAGGTGTGGCATCAGGATGCCACCACTGGCAGCCTCTTCCGCAGGAAAGTCTGGCCTCCCAACGACGAAGAGCCATCTGCGCCATTGCCGAGAGGTTATCACACGTGGCCAGCGCCTTGTCCTGTCAACTTGCGGGTGCTGTGAGTGGTGACTCTGAGAGCCTCCACGGCGGTCTCCAGTAAAAACAATGCTTAATTGGTTCGGGGCTTGTGCACTCTGACAGTTGCGCCCTCACGTTGCGGTCGTGGACGGCACGACTCACGAGTGCATGTGGTTCTAGGATACTCGTTCCGGCTTCGCTCTTGAGGGCACACAGGGCGCACAGCTGGAGGATCCAAACTCGAGTCCAATGCACACCACTCTGCAAGCTCACAAATTCTGATGTGTCTTCGGGTGGGCGCTTTGAGGTTGTCCGAAGGTCGTGGCATCGTGAGGCAAGCACAGGCACAGATGATGGAGGTCCTGGGCCATGCGCTGCATCTGCCCCGGCCTTCGGATCAGGAACCCTCAAGGCCAAGACGAAAGTCATCAAACGGAAGTATGTTACATGCACCTACACACTTGCGAACAAGAACACAGGAGCGACTGCGGTGCTCTGGCTTGTGCGATGTGGTTCTTCTTACCATGTGTTGATGTCACCAACACCAGCCGTGCAAGAGTTTCATGAGGAAGTCTCTTCCCCCCTGTCCCTTCTGTGGCCTCCCGGGTTCTGGAGGCAGAGCATGCTCCGCATCCGTCGGATCCTTACGACTTAGACTTAGGCATGACACCAACACTGCGAATCTGCTATATATTGGTAGCAACCGCATTGTATGATGGCAGCAAGCCCCTTTCAACTGCTTTCGGAGCTCGTAGCTCGAGTCACCGAAGACGTCCGTGAACAAGACTGCCCGAAATCTCCTGGCAGAGGCGCAAAACTGAGGTGCATGTCAGAGTTCCGTGACTCTGGGGAGGAAGACTGAGGAAGTCTCTGTTGTCTGTTGTCTGAGCGTTGACTCTGCAGGGCCTTCAGACCCTGCCCTCGGGCCCCGCTGAGATGTGAGACTTGCTTGCGGAACGGCAAAGATGCATGACGGCTGACATTGAAGCAAGCGCTCCTGGGCAAGGACATGATCTCGTCCGTCGGCCTGGCCTCAGCCGAATTCTCGAGATGACAGAAGCTGTTCTTACAATGTACTTTCCCTG
Source organism: Symbiodinium sp. CCMP2456 (assembly GCA_905221635.1). Taxonomy (NCBI): domain Eukaryota; class Dinophyceae; order Suessiales; family Symbiodiniaceae; genus Symbiodinium; species Symbiodinium sp. CCMP2456. The sequence continues at coordinate 15,771 of CAJNDV010035336.1, forward strand.
TAGGATGCTCGGAAGGAAGGAGAGCATGGGCGTACGATGTTTGGTAAGATGAACTTGAGAATGAAGTCTGTCCGTCTCATCCTCCACACACTTTTGGGACTCCAGAAGCCGAACTCAAAAGACTACGGAAACAACGAGCATGAATCGACACAGCGCGCTTTTTGGTCTGTGTCTGTGGCGAGTTCCAAGATCAGCTGGAAATAGACCACCTTCCCACAAGGACTTTCTTGGGCTTTGGCTACCGGCTTTTCTGCCCTCATCCCTGTGCAAGTGGAGGAGGGCCTGCTCCTTCTGGGCTAGACGCATGCCCAAATTACTGGCTCTTCGAATGATATTCGGGATCTCCTCACAGCAGAGAAGCCTGAAATAAATAGCCAATCGGAGCGAGGGGGAACGGCTTCGTGATGTCGGGCATGTTCTCAGCCTTCAGGATTTGCAAGAATCGCAGAGCTGTTTTTTTCAATAGCAGAGCAACTCAGCGACATGTCGTCTCCAAGCGGCGCGGGTCAATGCCAACATGTGCTCATTGCTGCGCTGGTGCAAAGCCCGAAATCTGCCCGGCTGGCCGTCAGCTTCGCGAACATCAAGGAGAAGACCGTTGTGACTGCACACCTCGGTCCCGGTCGCCAATAAGAACTCTTCGAGCGGTCTGTTTTGTCAAAAAAGAGCTTCAGCGAAGTTCCAGGCCCGCTTGAAATCACCAGCATTCCGGCCTCGGTGGCGCAGGCTCACTCGTGCTATCTCGTGCGCTCTCAGGCAACTGCCTCCAAAGCCGAGAGTTTACCCTCCACACATGACTTCTGGCGCGGAGCGACACGAAGCAAACAAGCTCTGCAAACAGACGCTCCCTTGCGAGAAACGTTCGCTTCAGAACAAACAATGTGCTCCATCAGCCTCTTTTGGCACATGAAGCCGCAGGAAATCCGCCATAACACGGTCATCTCTTTTCACAAGGATCCGAGCTAGTCAAGTCAACATAGCACACTGGAAGCACGCACTCCCTGCAGCCGACTACACAACTTGGGAATCTCTGCTCTGAAGCCAAGTCTGCCCGGCAGAACTCTGAGGGCTTTCATCGCCTCACCGTCGCTCGCCTGGGATCCCGACCCACTGCCACCGGTGAAGGCCGGCGACGTCCATGAAGGTCAAGGAGAAAGCAACCTCGGGTCGGGACAGCCTCTCGACTCAGATCCGAGGGCGTCTCATTGCCGCCAAGCAGCCGCCTGCAACGCGAGGGTGATCGCGATGGCCACCGAGGGACAATGCGTCTCAACCAATGTCAGGCCCAAGACGAAAAGATTGATCGCCTGCCCGCATGACCACATCCCCACTCCGAAACCACCACCTGCTTGCAGCTTCGAAAGCCTGCAATCTACATACGACACCTGTCAAAACTACCATAGCTTTCATCCACCCGTCCTGGACGATTTGGTGCACGCCCAGGCTCATGCCTCAGCAAATCGCCGCTCGTGAATCCATCGGTATGCTGAAGTGCGGCAGAGCCCTGAAGCGGACTCAGGACCAATGCACCAGCAACGGTGCAGTCAAGCAACTGACACGTGCGTATGCATCGAAGCACTGCCACCTCGCAAGCAGAAGCTTGGAGAGATTTACACCCCGAAGGCTTGGTCTCGTGTCGGCATGTTTTGCACTTGCGAAACGGTCATCCTGCATGCGAAAGCTGTGAGTGTGAGGTTCCCGGCATGGACTGAAGCTTTCGGAACATCTGCACGTGCTGTGCCGGGGCTGACGTCTCCCTGAGCTGCTCAAGCAAACTGTCTACCGTGGTCACTGATCGCAGGTCTCAAACTTCAGGTTTCGGGCAAAACCGATTAGTCCGAGTCCGACACACAGCGCGTTCAAGCACCTCGTCACACGGAAAAGAGCAGCCCGGAAAGCAACGTGAATCAAAAACAACTCCGCTCACCTGCTCACGGCCAAAGCCAGCTTCGCCAAGGCCTAAGAGGTCCTGGCGATCGCAGACAAACACCAAGATCGCAGACATGCAACGCTGACTACCTGAAAACATCCGCAGGATCGCCTGCTGGCAGCAACGAGGACAAAGATGACAAAGCATAAAGTATGTTTGCACATGCTAAGTCATTGGATCCGAGATTACACATGCAGCTGCAACTTTCGATGCCGTCGGGTAAGGTTATGCCAAAACAGGCTGTACACGAAAAATAGTTGATGCTCTGCACGCTTCTTTCTGAAAGAAAGGTATCTGCACACCTACTCGAAATCGTCACACGCGGGACAAGAAAACAGCATGACTGCGCGCCACGTGCTACTATGCAGCCGGTAGCTTCTTGGCAGCAACCTTCTTCTTAGCACGCTTTTCTCAGCACCTGTGAGGTGTAAAGATCCAGCAGCTCTCCTCGAGTCTCCTCGACGATATCTTACACATCAGGGACTCATGTGTTTCCTTGTTCGGCCGCATCACGTTGAAGATATAGGTGGGGAAGTGGTCCGGCCGGCCTTTAGCAATGGAAAGCCAGGCCGCCATGAGAGGCCCTTTGTTGTCATTCGAAACGCTTCGCGAAACACAGGCTTGAGGTCCTGTTTCGGATTGAACAGGAGCAACGCATCAGCGTCCGAATCCCCTCGGACCCAGCATATCGCCAGCTTTCTCGGAGAATCTGTGCTGCAAGTTTTCTGCCCATCGTTCTATGCGCCATGTATGGCTCGCATCACCTGATCACTCTCACTGTGATACACGTGAGTTTTCATCAGAACCGTATCGACATGCAAAGGATCGATTACACGACACGTAGCCTATGGTACGTCGCTGCATTCCGATTCACGAAGGCAGCGACAACGGCATGCCTTGCAAATCACTCGTCTAGCATCCACCAGTGATTTCACGGGGTTAGGGAATGCCACTGCCCGCTAGCATTGGCACTTCTGCCCGTCTTCACCTGAAGCATGGATTCGAGGTGGGCGCCCCTCGGGGATAGGACCGGGACCTGCACCTTGGTCCCAGCACCGTTTGGAGCAGAGCGTTTAAATGCCGGGCAAACAAAAGCGGCAACTAGTTGTGACCTGAGTTTTTTCAAGCATGGTGAACCACCGGCCCGGAGGGTGATGACTGTGCTCCTGGCAGTATAGAGCACACACATGGCAACCAGTTGCGACCTGTGGTGTTCCAAGCATAGCCAACCAGCGGCTTCCTGGTCCTCATGGCATGCTTCAGGTGTGGTCTTTCACTGGTTGGGGTTGCTCGAGTTCTCGCATTTGCGAATATCCAGAACCTGGCTCTTCTGCCAGAGCCGGGATGGTCCATGCTCAGCCTCACACGGTGGAGTCCGGAAAATTTGTTCCCAGCTTCACGCGGTGGAGCTGATTCGGACACTTGCTGGTTCGCATGAGCTGCGAATAGCGACTTGCACGAGCTCTGCTAGGTTTGTCCGGTGCTCAGCAGCTTGAGCCCATCGCTCGGTGGCCTCCGCTCGTAGAAGCTTCCTGCATCGTCAAAGCAGGTACACCTGGTTGTTAAACGGTGCGGAAACGGGCCGCAGCACTCCACAATCTGCTGTTGGTAGGAGCTCCTGAACACCGCGGTAGAGAATGCACCGCTTGGCTTTTTAGCGTTTAGGAGGTGTTTGCTGCAAGGACAATGTAGGCGTACTCAACATGGTATGCTGCTGCGGCGGCGTAATCGGTGGCATTGCAGATGCTTTCACGTGCACCTGCTTCTGCCGTTGTCGTCTCTGCAGCCTCTGCCCACTTGATATGTTGCGTAGTCACCACGCTGGCATCTAGAGCCAGCTGCTCCTCCGTCAACGATGCTTCATTTCGGCATTTCAAACGCTCTGCATGAATCTTGGGTTTCAGGTCCCGCACCTGCGATGCATCCACCCAGAGCGGGGCTCATGTCAGATACTTAATTATCGCATGAACACCACTGCACTTGGACAGTGCACTGAGCCTCAAAAAGTTTTTGATGCAGCTGCAATTACCACCCACATCTCCTTACATGTCCCGGCCTCTGAGCCCGTGGAGGACATGGAGCCCCCGCGGCGCAGCGCTCTGTCGCCGGAAGGACCTCGCTTGCAAGGCGGCAGGCCGCTTTGGCAACGCGCCAAACAAGGCCAGGGTTCTGACCCTCCGCAGGTGGAGCGAAAGGCACGGCGAAGGGCACCCGCAATGGGGTTTGCGGTGCTTGCCCAGGTGCAGCCTGGGACGATGTAGCCTGCGACGGCCCTGGAGCGACACCGGGGGGTCCTCACAGGCACGGAGCACACAAACCTTGTGGTTGCTACGGCCAATGGGCAAGACGGAGGATGATAAAGCATGGAGAGCTTGAAATTCCGACAATCTTTGTGGCGACAGAACCTCTGGCATTGAGTTCAAGTCAATCCCATTGTAGAGACTCAGGTAAAGGTTGTCCATGGTTTCGTATCGCATCCACAGACACAGCTCAGGCCCCGACGATTATTTCGATCCCACTGCGGGGTGCCTTGTGGTCCAAAGGGTAGCCGGAACATCTGCCAGTGCAAGATGGTTGCAGACTCCCAAGAGCAACAGCTACTGAGTGCTAGGAGCAAGGTCCAGAAAAACAGAGCTGGGAGCAAAGCGCACGGAAGGGCATTGAAAGAGCCTTCTGGAAGCCTTGCTGCTCGAAGTCTTGCAGAGAGGAAGAGATGCCGTAGAGCCTCGGTTTCACAGCCCTTGCAAGCTGAGAAGCTCAGTCGCCCCCGAAATCACACGGCCGCCAGGAATTGCCCCGAAGCCTAGACAAACCCATTCTTTTCTTCGAGGGCAGGCGCAGAGAGACCGCAGCTGCTGAGCCAAGGGGCTGCCGCAGGCTCGGGATTGGCAGCCGCACGTATCTCGTGCGGAGCCGAACACCAAGGCTGTGAGAACTGATCGAGGCGTACCTCCAACTCAGGACGTCATCGAGGCTTCTGGACCTTCTGAAGCAATTTCTTGCCTGGGTTCTCATTGCATTGAGAATGTGGAGTCCAGCCCCAACTGCGAAGCGACGCACGAATAGATGGCGCACATGCTCAGCCACACCGTCATCAGGAGATAGAGCCAGCCGGAACCTTGGAAGAACGCAGGGTAATCTCTTCGGTTCCTTTGCAGTGACTGGCTGGCACAAATACTTGCAAGTAAGTTCCCAGTTCTCAAGGAGAGCAGCCTCCCAGCCACCCGAACACGACAGGCCGAGAGCCCTGCCCACAGCCATAAAGTAGACGGCGATGTAGCTCGGCGGTGTCTTACCCATGATTCGGCCCTGGCGCTTCTGTTCCGGGAGTGCTGCTGTGCAGGCTTCAGGTGTTCGGCACATTGTACTGGATGAACAATTAAAACATTAAGCAAACTGAGCATGAACAAGGAAGATGAAGTCGCAACAGGCTGCATCAATGATTAAAGCTGTTTGTAAAGGAATGCAGTCAAACGAAAGTCTTGTGCGGATTTGCAGAAACCTCTCTGTAGTAGCACAAGATAGCACAAGCAACCCTGACGATAAACTTCAATGAACTTCTATCCGTCTCCATGCTTTGATTCTGACATACTCTGAAGCAGAGCGCCCAGAAGCTCGGCACTCGCATGGTTCAAACGAAAATTCACACAATAACCCACACAGCCCAAAACCCTACCCGCACCAACACGTCTCCTCGGTGAATACACTGGTCGTGAAGCCGAGGACAACGGCCGAAACCAAGTGGTACATGTCCTTGTTGCCGGTTGCACACATAGCCACACAGAGCAGAAGATTCTCACAGGAATGAAGCACACAGAGAGTTGGCAGCGGGGGAGCCTAGAATCCAGAGCAGGAGCATTCATAGGAAACGCAAGTGGCGCTGGAAGTGACTTTGAAGCCAGACGTGACAAGTGATGCTTGTGAGATCATCTGCGAAAAGAATCCATCTATCAGATCTTCTAAAGACACGCCCGAAAGCAGAAAGAACTTGCAAGGCTCCAGTGCGAGGTCCTCACTCCCAACCTTGAAGACCCAATTGCCAACGGACCCAATGCTAGGACTGCTAGGATGCGCGTCAGGCCGTCACACTCAAACGAGTTTTCGGACAAAGGGGTACTTCGGCCTCACCCCAGAACCCCGTAACACAGCAACAGAGTCGCGGAAAATCGCGGGCTCTGGGCGGAATTCTATCGCAGCATCTGTAGAAGCATGAAGCAAGCGTGACTTGAGGCTTTGCAGTACCCAGCATCCATCTTGTCCACGGTAAGCTTCACAAGATCCTCAATGTCTTCTCTGAACCTCAAAGACTGCAAAAAAAATCGAGCTCCGGCTTTTGCTGGCACTTTTTCTTGCTGAGACTGTCCACAAGTCGTTCCCAAAATGACCGAGTGGCAGCTCGAAGCGCTCCACCTGCATCTTGTAGCGCTGCACCTGACGCTGAGGCAACGAATGCTGTTGCTGCTTTGCTGATAGGGAGCTTGGGCCACAGCTTGGTGAAGAAGGCAATTGAGGAATGGAATACAAATTGGTAAAAAGCCTGGTGTTCCTTCGCACCTCCATGTCAAACTGCGAACTCGTTGCTTGCAATGAAAGAAACACGCTGCAAATCTGGGATTTGCTGTCCTGTTGCAACTAGTTTTCCTGACAATAGCCCTTGGCTGATTTTCCTGAAGTTCGATGTCACCAAAGGACCAAGCGTACAGAACCCTCACAAGATGTTCCAAAACACTAGCAGCAAGTTGATGCCATCCAAGCGCATCTTTGCTGATCCGCTGCTCGTTGTCGAACTGGAAGTTCTCTCCTGAGAGGCATCGAGCTGAGGGCACAGCAAGCCGATTTCACCAAAGGGAAAACTCCAGATGGCACACACGAAACCTGTAACCAGGCGTCGATTGTACTGAAAGATCTCTCCAGAAGCCAGGCCGAAGGCCTGCCAAGATCTGCCAAGCAGGCTAGCGGCTAGCTAGATTTGACATGAGCCTGTCTGAACGGGCACGAGTCATCGACGGGGTTTGGGGCAAGGCGAATGCTCCGGGCCTCCAGCAACACCATCGCTGCACAAAAGACCGGTGCTAAGGCTTTCAATCGATCAGTCCCACCGAAGGCTTATTGGGTGGAAATGAAGAGTCGGATCTGTCTGCCCGGAAGGATGGTTAGTGCACGCTCAGGTGATGTCTGCGATGCTGGGCTCAGTACAGGATCTTCGGACCTGGCCTGAGGCCTGCAGCCTCTGTGAGACAGAAACGGCAGCCAGTGCCGCATGTGAGGTTTGAACATGAGGTGGCTTCCCCGTCCCTGCATGACATACTGCTTCACAATATCAAGAAGCACCAAGAAAACGGTATCAAGAACTTGAGGGCAGTGCCGCAGCGCTGCATTAACCGAGATGTTTGCTGCAATATCATTCAGGGGCACATGCCGAAAAGCTTCCATGCGTCTGTTCGTCCTCGAATTCTGCATCTGTACGGACTTTGAACGGAAAAAGCCACTTAAAAGAGTTGGTTGGGTACGCATCTTGGTACCTTCTGAACAACTTGGCCAGCTGACCTGGCCAAGCGGAGTACTTGGGAACCTGCAAACAATGCAGAGCCAACTTGCTGTTTCAAGCCGTCTTATTTTTGCTCTTTTTCTTCCATTGCTATGGCTGGCATGCTTGAGTAGCACTCGCAAGAATCTGCCTACACACAAAGAGGGCAACTCAAGTGGCCCTGCTGTCTACTGTAGTCACTCGAGCCGGCCATCACGCCAGGAGTCTGCACCTGGGTAGGGCACACGACACTTCGTAGCTCAGACTCTGGATGCTTTTTGAAAGCCGTGTTGCCGAATCAGCCACCCTTCCTCGAACATTGCGGACGTGCCACTCGATTACACCAGGCACGGCTTGTTCAGCTCAGTAATAGTAGTTGCCGTAGCTGGCGGCTCCTTGATGGGTTCGGATGGGGCGGCTGCCGGAGAGGGTGGGCCCTTGAACTGCTGAAGTGCTGCTTCGTTTCCGAACATGATGGTTACCGCTGCCGCCTGTGCCTGCTCGATCACGAACCTCAGAAGAACCGGCGATTCTTGTCACGACACCCTGGTTCCCGCAAGCAAGCGGTGTCCTCTATAAGATCCTTCCCGACATTTTCCAACACCTAAACTCTCGAGCTGAGGACATGGCCACAAGATCATAAAAGAAATATCGAAGCCACCTAGCCTGGGATGGTCGCAGGCGATACTTAGGAAATAAGCAGAGTGATGGACACTCTACAATACCAGTCCATCTGAGCCACGGAGGGATGACACTCCGAAGCGGGTTCAGCACAGGGTCAATGACGGAGGAAAGTGCTCCCTGCACCTTCATGACGATGTCCTAAGCAACAGTCCATGCTGCAACTGATCATTCATTCTCGTGCGTCTGCGACCTGCACGTCTAGTAGAACAACGTCTGTCAGAATCAGCTCCCACATACAGCTAAGGGCATCACGTTTCGCATGTCAATGATGCCGAAAGCATACAGCCAGCCTCCGATCAGATTGCCAGAGCCAAGACAATCTCATGCATTTTCGGTGGTAACTACTTGCACATCACCCTTGAGAACTCCGTGTGCCAAGAACGCGAGCACAAAGTGCGATCGTGCGGCTCATGAGGGCATAGATGCCGAGAGCAGTCTTGAAGAGGTTCAAGCCTGCATCAGTACTGTTCTATTGACTGGTCCACCCGGAACCAACCATCCGCGGCCTGTGTTTATCAGCTCGAGTGGCAGCATGACCGCGGATTCCCAGCCCTGCGCCACCTAGGATGGTGTTCACGTGGCATAGCTCTTTTGTGTCCAAAAAAGTCCAGTCCGGATCTCCTTTAAACGAACCTTGGTCTCTACCGTCTCGTTCACAGAAGAACATCCAGCACGCAGCATACGGCATCCGAAATTTCTTGCATTCCGAGCCAATATTTGAAAGAACAACACAACTTTAAGGAAGGCCGCACTGGCTTCCGGTGCCAGCACCAGCGGCGCGAGGCCCGCCAGGGCGACGGCGGACCTTGGCGGAGGCCCTTTTGCAGAAGCATGTTTTTGAGGGCTATGGCTATGTGATTTACCGTGGGATATTCCAGCAGCTTTGCGAGACAGCCATCGCCTCTGCCCACCTGTCCTGGTCCCCCGACCATGGGCACTGTCTAAGAAACACGCTGCGGCAGATCAGGAGAGCGCACGTCCGGGGTCCTGTTGACAGATGGGGAGGGAGCTTGCAGATTCTGATACTAAGTAAAGCATGCAATACCAACAGATCATGATAGGTGAATGCCATTATATGACTTCCCCGACTTTAGCCACTTGTGTAATTTCGCAAATACTAGATTGAAAAACTCGCGAACCATCAATTTGACGTTCGGGCCAGACCGCACGGACTTTCAACACGATAACAGTCCTGAGTTGATTCTGGCCTGCTGCAGGCGGCACAAATGTAGGCTGCCAGCATCCTGCTCCGCCGTTCTAGCAATGCAAGGCTCTGTGAGCTAAACCAACTGCCCCAGAAGGTTTGAGAACGACTGAATCAAGCAAAGACTCGGCAGATAACAATGGCGGCTGCGGCCAGCAGCAGCACGGACAGTCCTTTGCGCATCACATCAAAAATGATCTGGTAAGCCAACTCGCACCAAGAATGATGTCGACTTGTGCAGCCAATATGTTCATGACATACATGGCAAATGCAGAAACTCACAAATGAACTCTTCTTGGCCGGTGCATTTCAGCGCCAGACGGGAAAGCATGAACAAAGCCAAGACTCCTCTTTTTTCTTTGCGCTGCATGATTGACCTATCTGATACGCAGTAAGAAGCCTACAAAGAGCTGCAGCTACTAGCAGCTAGCAGCTAGGCTTGAGCCTGAGAGCTCAAAAATCACTGTTGGCACTTGCACACCATGGCCAACCGCGGCAAGGGGGCCACACTGTTGCTTTGCTGCGCAGCTCCATTTCGGCCCGTGCGTCAAGGCAAAAAGTGGACATCAAAATATGAGTTGCCATCAGTTGTGACAGGCAGCAAGCAAAAGGATCCAGCAGCATCTGCTCCCAGGTTTCCTAAGATTTTACACGAGGATGATGATGGGCTGATATGCAGGTGATCTGGTCCGACAGTCCCAGACCTTTGCCAAACGTGAAGCTTTTTCCGCCATGCTCCTAACTCTAATGCCAAGACAAGACACCATGCCATTCCCTGCGTTTTCTGTAGCGCCTGTCTTGAGCAGGCTGTGATCCCTTGTAGGGGCACTGAAACCTCAACAAAGACTGCTTACCACGCATCGGTCAAATGTTCACTCGTGGCTTGCAACTGGGCTCCGGCGAGTCCAGGCCTGCACAGGAGCATTGCGACCACCAGAAGGCCCAGCCCAGCAGCGGTTGTGCTCGTCCTCTGGGCTCCCAACAGAACATAACCGCAGGATCCGCCGCACATAAAGAGACGGTTACGAAAAGAAACAAGCAAAATGTCCAGAAAATGCCAAAGAAAACCAAGAAACTTAAATTCAATTCTACGACAACTATTCACAATCCGTCCTGCTGGATCTTTGATTGGCTTTTTGTTGGGCTGGGAAGGTACTCCTGCTCAGCTTTGGTGGCCCAGTTCTGACAACAATCCAACAATGGCACTGTGGATTCCACAGCTTCCAAAGAGTCGAAATGCTAGCCACTTCAAACAGATGTTTAATTGGACAACAATTCTGTGCAAGACTGGAAAATTTGTCCTTTCGCTTTTCTGAAACTCCAACTTGAGACATTCCAAGTGCTTTCCAAAAAACACGATTTTCTGCATCTTTAAGAAAGTCAGGACGAATTCGAGCTCC
>CAJNDV010035338.1:0-21463 GCA_905221635.1 Symbiodinium sp. CCMP2456
AGAGCTTTAGTTTAGGGTTTAGGGTTTAGGGGTTTAGGGTTTTTAGGGGTTAGGGATTTAGGGTTTAGGATGGTTTAGGGTTTTAGGGTTTAGGGTTTTAGGGTTTAGGATGGTTGAGGGTTTTAGGGTTTTAGGGTTTATGGGTTTAGGATGGTTTAGGGGTTTAGGGTTTAGGGGTTTAGGGTTTAGGATGGTTTAGGGTTTAGGGGTTTAGGGGTTTAGGGTTTTAGGGTTTATATAGGGTTTGGGGGTTTAGGGTTTAGGATGGTTTAGGGTTTAGGGTTTAGGGTGTATTCAACACCGCACAATGCAGAAGCTGGGAATTGTACACTTTGCTTGTGACCACGCCCACGACACAACAGCCGGTCACGACCTCCACATAAGTGAAAATGCAGAGCCCTTCAAGCAGTAGGTAACATAGAAGAGGTCAGGAATCCACATAATTAGAAGTATTATAGCCACATGGGTCCTTGTATATTAATACTATGGTATACACTGAAACCATATTCTAATTACTAAGCCATGCATATAGAACTAGGACCCCGTTGAAGGAAGTCTGTTCTTAAGTCGCTTTCTTCCGTCGTGTTTCTGACCGCTTTTTTTGTGGGCAGCGCAGTGCTTTAAACCCATTTCAAATGGCTTTAGGGTCTAAAGCCTATAAAGTCTAAACCCTAAACTGTACCCGTTTCAAAAGGGCTTTAGGGCCTAAAGCCTAAAGTCTAAAGCCTGCTGAAGAGACCCCAGACATGATCCGAAGGAGCGAATTGTCACTGAGGGCCTGAGTATGAGGGATTTCTAAGAACCCCTAATGCAGGGGCCTAAATAATTACCAGTACTATTTTGGAGGGGTTGCTTATTATAACTACTTGGAGGATCATGGGACTTAGTAAGTAGGGTTATAAGTACTCTAATTGGGGGTTATAAGTAAGTATAAGTCTAGTTATCTTGTTTATAACCCTAGTTACTAAGTCCCATGAACCTCCAAGTAATGCAGGGGGCCTAAATAATTACCAATACTCTTTTGGGTGGTTTATTAGTATAACTATAGTATAATGGGCCCAATACCCTATTCTAATTCTTAAGCCCCCTATATTATTCTGGGAGTAGGGTTCTGTCACTCCGAAGCATACATTGTAGGCTTCCCACTGAACTTTTTAAAATCACGGTACCTTCGTTCCGAGCTCCAAAGTGTACTACTCAGAGACCTATTTGGAGGGAGGATCACGGCACGTAGTAACTACTTGGAGGATCATGGGACTTAGTAAGTAAGGTTATAAGTCCCCTAATTGGGGTTATAAGCGTGGTTCCCTTAGTTATAACCCTACTTGCTAAGTCCCATGATCCTCCAAGCAGGGCTATAAATAAGGTGACTACAGTTCTAAACCAAGTCCCATGACCCTCGAAGTAGCAGTGGAGATTCTTCGGGTTCAGGCCTTTAGTGTTTGAGTTTCCAGGCTGTCCAAGGTCTCTAATTCAAGAGCCTGGGTCATTTGAATAGGCCTTTGATTTGGAGTGGATTGCAGCATTGGTAAGGAATAATATTGGTATTGACTCACTAGTCACTTGGGTCTACATGCCCCTTAGAGTCCATGTGCCCACATAGTGTATACTACCCTAAACCCCAAACCCTAAACCCTCGACCCTCAACCCTACCTCCCTTACTACTTAGAGGTTCATGGGACTTAGTAACTAGGGTTATAAATAAGGTAACTAGACTTATTTTTGCTTATAATCCCACTTAGAGTACTTATAACCTTACGTACTAAGTCCCATGATCCTCCAAGTAGACCCTAAACCCTAAACCTTAATAGAACCCCCTATAGATCCCTTAAAGGGCCCCTTATAACCCCTACTTACTGAGGTCCCATGACCCTCCAAGCAGCGAAACTCTGCAAGGCCCCGGCCACCGCGGGCGCCGCTGCAGGAGCAGGCCTCGAGTCTCATACTTGGAGTATCATGGGTAATGCTTAGAATAGGGTTTTGGGGGTTCCCTTAAAGGGTTCCTTAAAGGGTTCTATAAGGGCTATCCGGGGTTGAAGGTGTAGGGTTTAGGGTTTAGGGTTTAGGATTACTTGGAGGATCATGAGGATGCCAAGAAAGACGTCCGAAGTTCTCTTCCCTAAACCCTAAACCCTAAACCCTAAACCCTAAACCCTAAACCACTCCCGAGTCAGCAGACCAGGAGCCGAGATTCATCTTGTGCTTCGTACTAGCACTGCATACTTGGAGGATCATGGGACTTTGGGGTTTAGGGTTTAGGGTTTAAAGGTTTAGGGATCAGGGTTTACGGTTTAGGGATCAGGGTTTAGGGTTTAGGGTTTAGGGATCAGGGTTTAGGGTTTAGGGTTTAGGGATCAGGGTTTAGGGTTTAGGAGTTTAGGGATCAGAGCTAGTTGGAGGATCATGGGACTTAGTAAGTAGGGGTTATAAGGGGCCCTTTAAGGGATCTATAGGGGGGGGTACTATTAAGGTTTAGGGTTTGGGGTCTACTTGGAGGATCATGGGACTTAGTAAGGCTATAAGTACCCTAATTGGGGCTATAAGCAATTCTAGGTCTAGTTACCTGGTTTAGCCCCGTAGTTACTAAGTCCCATGAACCTCAAAGTAGGGTGGTGTAAGGCTGACGTAATGGGATCCGAGTTGGGGCTTAGGGTTTAGGGTTCAGGGTGTCGGGCGTAGGGTTTCGGGTTGAGGGTTCAGTGGGTGCAGATCTTGGGCTTAGGCCTCAGGCGCGGATGGCGGGATGGTTATGCAACATAAGGGCCTTACTTTCGTTGTCAATTAGAGTAGACTAGAGTTTTGGTGTGCAATAGAAGCCAGAAGTCAACAGGGGCTATAATCGGGAAGTGACGACAAAGTCTTCAGAACGCTGGGCTCAAAGCCAGCCCCCAGGACCCAAAAACTATCCAACCGCGCAGGAAAACACATAGCAGACTTGATCACCAGTACACCCTCGACCCTGAACCCAAAATTCCGAGTGAGACGTACTCCTGAAAGAGATCCTCCTCGCCCTCACCCCCAGACCCCAGCACCCTTGAGCAACAACCTAACATACAATCTTCTGCCCCGGAACTCAAGAAAACGAGCCGAAGAAGCAATAGAATCACTAGAAAACAAGAAAGAACGAGCGACAGAGAGAGAGAGAGAGACACAGAAAGAGAGAGGGGGGCGGAGAGAGAGAGAGAGAGAGGAGGAGAGACAGACAAACAAACGTGTGTGTGTGTGTGTGTATACGTATGTATGTATGTATATATGTATATATGTATGTATGTATGTATGTATGTATGTATGTATGTATGTATGGTATAATTATATATGTATAAATATAAATATATATATATATAATGTGTGTGTATATATAAAAACATCGAATAAAAAATAGGCAAACAAACAACTAAGTCTTTAAATAGCCAAACAGACAAATTTTGTCATACATATTATATATATATATATATGTGTATATGTGTGTATATATGCATGAATGTATGTATCTATATGTACATGCATACTTATTTGTTTATGTATATATACATACATATATATATATATATGTTTTGAACACATTTCGAATTGGAGACTCCGGCGCAGAGGCAGGGCCAGGCCCCTCCTCTCCATTCGGCGGCTCCTCTCGGGGCAGCCAGAGTCCGCTGAGCTCTGAATAATATAGGGCCTTAATAATTAGAATAAGGTTTTGGGGGGGTTCCGTACTATTATAGTATAGTATACCCCAAACCCTATTCTCATTGGTAAGGCCCCTAATTTGCAGGGTTTGATAAGGGTTTAGGGTTTTTGGGCTTTAGGGTTTGCGGGTTTAAGGTTTGGGGTTTCATCGAGGTTCTGTTGGGGTTCCAGAAAGGTTGTATGATGGGGTTTGGTTGAGGCATTCGTGGCTGTAGAGCGCAAGGTTCCGGATTTAAGGTTTTGCAGCTTTGGCGGCCTTGAAGCAGGCTTTCCGGAGTATACAGGACTCCTTAGTGTTTATGAGCAAGTGCATTTACGCAGGGGTGCGTGTCACCATGGGCTTGTAAGCGTAGGATTTCGAGCATAAAAGTTCAGGGTTGAACTTACGGATTTCGGGTGTCCGGGCGGTAAAAGTTTGGGTATTGACTACATGGTGTTCTGGCTCTTTGGCAACAGCTTTCGGCTTCGAATGCATGACAAGAGTTCATGCCTGCGGTTGTCATCTTCCGCAAAAGTACGGCTTCGTTATACCTTCTTGTAGTTCTGGGTGTTGCCTTGTCTGGCTTTGTGCTAGAAAGAAAACACTCCTTACCTGAGTGCTGAAAAATTTGGTTCTCGTCTGGCTTTACCATTCTGGAGGTTCCAACGGAAACTTTCGGATCATTGATTGTTCTGCAACAGCTTTGAAACGAGGACGGAAACCAATCGAAGAGCCCGGTAGTTGAAATGTTCGCACAAACCCTTTCAAACCCAACTTTCTCAAGAATAGGCTCGTGCTGTCAAGCATGAACATCTAAGCTCTAAACTCGCCTCTGGCGGCTGACCTGCCAGCGTGGGCTCCTCCAACGATGTGCAGAACCCCTTAAACCCAAATTCCTACTCGGGTATTGTTCACGTGGTTACGAATACCCTGTACAAACACCTGCAGTTGAATTACAAGAGTCTACATCGGTCCGAAAGACGCAGGGATTTGTTTTCTACCGCCATGTTCTCAACTCTCGGATCCTTCTGAGACGCCACGGACATTGAACCCTACGTGTGAGCTGCATCGTAGGATACGGTTGAGGTTCGTCACGCCGCGGAGATTTGGAGAATCTTTGCAAGCTTGCAGTGTCTATCAAAAAGGATCATGAGGCAAGAGACAAGTCCCTCTGTTAACACATTGCCATGCCTTGCGTGTAACGATTCCCGAATCCCGCATCTCTGACATGCAACGCGAGCTTGTACGCAAGGTTCCGAGACGGAAGGGCCGCGACTGCAAAGCCCGAATAATGGGGTTGGTGTTTCACGGGCCCCCAAAAACGTTGACCCTTCATCCGCTGAGACCCGCACAAGGTTCAGCAATGGTTATTTGTAGGGTTGATACAGAGATTTGCGTGAAGCCAGACTTGTACTGGTGGCACCGGTATGGAGCGTGCCTGCAACGCCGGAGGCATAAGCCAAATTAAAACCAGGCTGATCATTACCAATACTTCTTGCCCAAACACTCTTGAATGTTGCCTGTAGCATAGTACCGACATAGTGGCGACTGAAGTTATGCCAGTCAGTCGTTAGGGACATGCGTGTAATAGAAAATGAGACTGTTCCCAGGGATCATACCATCAAAAGCACGACCAAGTCATTTATGACATTTCTTCCAACAAAGACCCTCTCAACATCAAACCGAGCCACGTAAAGAATCATTTATGGTTTAGGGCAGGCAGCCCCCCAGCCCACCCCAGCTTGTCTGTTGTTTAATCCCCAAGCGCATATGCACCCGCGGCCTGCCTGCAGTTTCACAACAAGTAGCCCCAGTAACCGAGGACAGTCTCGCGGCTAGTGGCGTGAAAGTAGACATGGCATGCAGCAAAGCGTGCATCGAGATGGTGATTAAGTTGCAGCTTGGTGAGAGCGACAGTGTATAGTTCGCAATATTGTTCCTGATGGTTACACATTCCAGTATAACATCCCCCCAACCCCCTTTACTAGGGTTTGGAAGCAGCTCGGCATTCTTGGGTTTTAGGATGCTTCAGGCTTTTGGGGGTATAAGGATTAGGGTTTAGGGCAGGGTCTTAATACCTGGCGCTTCAAGGTGTTGGCATCTGGCATTTCGCGCTGGGGTGCGTTACAGGGTTTATTGTGCAGAGTGTTACAACGAAAGGCTTTTTTGGGCTTGGGGGGTTGGGTTGAAGGTCCAGCGCCTGGGATTAACTCGCCCAAGTTGAACCCTCATGGGGTTGATAACCCCGCTCAAAATCTCTGGATTCAACCCTAAACCCCTAACCCAAAACCCTAAACAACCCCCGAAACCAGAACCGCAGATCGCAACAACCCAAATTGCCAAAGCCTAAAACTCACACTGAAATTCTACAAACCTTCGACTTCTCCTAAACTGCCTGAAAAATTTGAAACCCGGAGGGTGGGGCTTCAAGAGCAGGCTGCATTATAGAGGCCTTAGCAAGAAGAAGAGGCTCTTGGGAATATCATGTTTAGGGGTTTAGGGTTTACCCTTGAGGGGTTTAGAGTTTAGGGTTCAGGAGTTTAGGGTTTAGGGTTTAAGTATCATGGACAAGGAGCCCAAAGAAGTGCTCTGTATTAGGATTCGGGGTAGTTGGGGTCGCGGGTTTCGCTTTGAGGGCTCACCAGATCCGAATGCAAACGGCATCGTGAAACCGAAACACATACTTTAGGGGCCTTAATAATTAGCATCGGTTTTTTGGGGCCCATATACTACAGTTAAACAAAACAGTCACAGTATAATTAAGCAATTATTGAGGCCCCTACATTACCCTCAAACCCGAAAGCCTTGAACGGAAACCTGGCACCCTAGAAAGTCAGGGGCTTGTAGGACGGGTGCGAGAACTGAGCCCGAAATGTCGCACATATACATCTATCCCAAACGGCTAAAGGCGCTCAGCTACCGCAAGGAGCAGGGCACGACGATATGCCTGTGGATCCAAAACTTATTGCTTGGATTTGACCCCAGAACTTTTTGAGGGGCCATAACCCACCCCTTAACCCCCAAGCTTCCGAAAAACCCCCAAGCTTCCGCAAACCCTAAACCCTGAACCACGGGGTTTGGGCCGTGGGTGGGAGTTTCGTTGGAAGATGGGGACACAGAACGGGAGGACTCCTGATTCATACGACATCCGACAAGCAGACCCCCAATTTCAAGATCCTCCGCTAGCAAGCCCATCCAAAAGCTAGCGAAATCAATGTAGAGGCCTGCATAATGAACCTTGCTTGTTCCTTAGGGTTCCTAGTATACCTATAGGATCATACCCTACCCCTTTTTTAGGGTACCTACTTGTTTATATATCAGATCCTAACCATAAAGCTAGGTACTGTAAAAAAAGGGGTAGGGTATGACCCTGTAGGTAGTATGATACAGTACGATAGCCCCAAAACTCTAGGTCTGCTCTAACAACTAAGACCCCCGTCTTCAGCCCCTTTTTGGTGAAGTCTCTGCTTGGAGGATCATGGGACTTAGTAAGTAAGATCATAAGTACCCTCATTGGTGTTAGAGTACTTATAAATCGAGATACCTTCTTTATAACCCTAGTTACTAAACTAAGTCCCATGAACCTCTAAGTGGGTCTTGGAGTCCCATCTGTCGACTGGTCCTCTGCTGCGGGCGGATCTGCCAAGGGCTCCTCACATTGATCAGGGAACCCAACTATAGTCTCCATGGTGGTTCCTTTTGGGGGTTTAACCAATATTCTATGGCCAGCACGCGATAAGGGAACCCTAAAGAGGAACTACAATAGAGACTGTGGGCAAAACTGTCTTTCTTTGCGGCTTCGGGTCTCGGATTTAGGATTCGCATTTACAGACCGGTTTCTGTAATGGCTATATGTATTCCGTCTGGAAGCTGATGTAAACCTGCCAAACAGAGTGCTTGGATTCCCAAAGGAGGCTCTTGCTCAAGTAGCGGAGTCATCAGTGTGGGGTCACCTATTAAGGGAAAGTTGTTTTGCGGCCTTTTCGGTGTGTTGAGAGTTTAGGGCTCAGGAGGGTGCTTTGCTGCAGCCCAACAATGTCAAAGCTTTCTGGCCTGCAAATTTTGTACAAGCAAAGCTCCCGAAAATTATGTGATCTAGCTCCGGTCTTGTTGGGCTGCCTGGATTCGTTGAGTCTGAAGGAATACGCATGACGTACTACCACTGGTACTCTTACCCAAACTGTTTTTGGGAGGCCGCCCCGGCAAAAGACGTATTCAGTCGACTGCTCTTTGTTTGGGGGATGACCTAGGCCCTAAACCCTAAACCCCAGCCCAATCAGTTGACAACATTACCACAGGTACTCTTGAAGTTAGGGTCTACGCTGAGAGCACGTTCAAGAGCTGAGGGTTCGAAATATTGACCTTATAGCAGCACCGTTGTTCTTTTTTAGGGCCCCAAAACAGCACATAATCAAAAAATAGGATAGGGATACCCATATAAAGCCCCTGATAATGAAGCCCAATAAGATCCCTACCAAATGCTTACGCTTATGTCCTTTTCGGGTTCCTAATTTCTAGTCCTCAGCCCCTAGCTCATAGAACCTAAACCCTAAACCCGGGTTTAGGGTTTAGGGTTTAGGGTGTAGGGAACATGGCCAATGTGCTGTTGGGGCGGGGAGGGGGGGTGCGCAAAGCGACAGAACAAGGCTATGCTTCAAGGATCAGGGTCAGGGGACGCAGTAGGTAGGATGGTACTATAGAGGCCTTAAGAATTAGAGTAGGGTTGGTGGCATAGTTAAACCTAAAGATACTATTAGCAATTATTAAGGCTTCTGTATTTATGTAGGGCTGTAATTACTAAGACCGGGCACTAGGGGGTACCTACAAGAACATCTAGAACGCTTAACCCTGAAGGCCCTAAGCCCTAGAACCCTGAACCCCTAGCTCTGGAGCCCTACAGCCCTAAACCCTAAACCTGTAGCCTTTGGGCCCTAAATCCTAGCAGCCTAAACAATTGAACCTGGAGACCTACACCCCGAAACCCGAAGCCCTGAACCCTAGCACCCCGGAGCCCCCTAAGCCCTAAAGCCCTAAAACCCCAAACCCTAAAACCTACAACCCTAAACACTAAAGCCCTAAATCCCTAAACCCAAAAACCCCTAAAGCCTAAATAAAGCCCTAAACCCTAAAACCCTGAACCCGAAAAACCTAAACTCCCCCGAAAACCCCAGAGCCCTAAACCCTAAACCCTGAAGGATCTAAGCCCTAGAACCCTGAACCAATAGAGCTCTGGAGCCTCAGTCACAGCTATACGGAGCTTGCGCTCGAATGGAGACCAGACCCGCTCCATCTCGGGCGCCGCATTCACGACGTCTTGGATGCACGCGCGGGTGTTCTCTCCGGTGCACGGTCAAGAGCCATGAGCCATGACGGCATTTCGCCCCATAGCCAAAAGATCTGCTCCGACAGACAATCCTTCAAAAGAACGCCCGTGCAGTACTCCGCCTGGACAATCTTGGCCTGCGTGGAGCATTCTTCGAGCTCCATCTTGGGCGCAGCGCCACTGGCAACAACTTCGGCTGCTGTTGTCACTTCGACCAGCACAGAAGCCGACTCCCGCCGTGGCAGGACCACCGTCCCATGCTTGTCAGTGGTAAGCACTCGAACCTTTGACCGGGTTTCGTCATAGCGAAAACGCATGACGAACATCACAGGCCGTAGCCGAGGTCGAGTGCCTGGCGGCTGCAGAGCCGGATCATACAATGGCTGCTTTGCCCTACAGCCCTAAACCCTAAACCTGTAGCGGTGGAGCGTTGGGGCCCTAAGTCCTTGCAGCCTAAGCCCTGGAACCTAGAGCCCTAAACCCCAAAACCCAAAGCCCTGAACCCTAGCACCCTGGAGCCCCCCTAAGCCCTAAAGCCCTAAAACCCTAAACCCTAAAACCTACAACCCTAAACAATAAAGCCCTAAATCCCTAAATCCTAAAACCCCTAAAGCTTAAAGCCCTAAAACCCTAAAACCCTGAACCCTAAAGCCCTAAATTCCCCCCAAAACCCCCTCTAAGGGCTTTAGGAGGGACCCTTGTAGGTTATTGGGGTTAATATGGAGACTACCTGGCTATATATGGGGTATAGAAGGACTATACAATGGTTATTTAAGGTAATGGGATTTAGGGTCCCTATTAGGGGTCCCTCCTAAAGTCCTTAGAAACCCGAAATAGTCAGAGTTCGGATCCTCCGCTGCAAGACTCTCCGTAGCTGGAAGCTCCACCGGGGCCTTCGTTTACTCGGGTTTGGGGGTTTGGGGGTTTAGGGCTTGACGGGTTTAGTGGTTTAGGGGTTAGGGGTGTAAGGGTTTAGGGGTTTAGGGGTTTAAGGGTTTAGGGGTTAGGGCTGTACGGTTTAGAATTTAGGGGTTTAAGGGTTTAGGGCTGTAGGGTTTAGGGGTTAGGGCTGTAGGGTTTAGGGTGTGGGGGTTTAGGAATTTAGGGGTTTAGGGCTTAGGGTAACTAGGGATACAAGCAAGGTGACTTTAGCTACCACTACTTATAACCCGTACTGAAGAACTCAAGAGAGTCCCATGACCCTGCAATTGAGGTTTAGGGCTAAGGAGGTTTAGGGGTCAGGGTTCAAAATAAGCCCCAAACCTAAAACCCTGAACCCTAAACCCTAAATCCTAAAACCCTAAAGCCCTAAAACCCTAAACCTAAACCCTGAACCCTAAACCCTAAACCCTGAAACCCTTAACCCTAAACCCTAAAATCCTAAACTCTGCACCCTAAACCCTAAACCCCAAAACCCTGGACTCTAAAACTCTAGAATGTAGGGCTCAGGGTTTGGGGTTAGGGGCTCAGGGCTGAGGACTTCGGATGTCAGGGTTCAGGCAAGTTTTGGGTTTGGGGTTTAGGGTTTAGGATTCAGGGTTTAGGGTTTTAGGGTTTTAGGGTTTTGGGTTTAGGGTTTAGGGTTTAGGGTTGTTTAGGATTTAGGGGTTTAGGGTTTAGGGTGTGCGGGGTTTTGGGCCTGGGGTGTGTCTTTGGCGGATGAAGCTTCAGGATTTCCTGCGAAGTCTGGCGTTGGGTGCTGGGGGCCGAAAGTGCAGGACAAAGCGGATCCCGGAGGCCAAAGCGCCGTGCCGAAAACGCGGCGGAGCACAAACCCCTACCTAAACCCTAAACCCTACACCCTAAACCGTATAGAGCCCTCAAAGTCGTCAATCTGAAACTCAAGCCTCTGCAACTTTTGAGCCCCATACCATGAGTGTCGGCTTCAGTGTGATTGAAGGGTTGAGGGTTTAGGACCTCATGATCTACTACAGTATGATATACGAGGGTACAAGATCATATATACTGATAGACTATAATAGAATATCTAATGTGATACAATCTCATACATTATAAAGTAGTATGGAGTGGGCACGGCAGCCTTTCTGTAATTCTCAAAGGTCGTGGTGGATGTGAAACATCTTCATGGCATGAAGACTAGTTCGCGGTTGCAATAGTATTTCAAATTTAAATGCCTGCTTCTTAGATTGAGGTTAAGTATCCACAAACTTGTAACATGTTACCCAGCTATGACGAATAACAGTTATCCATCAACGTCCTCCCAACCGCCACATCCTAAACCCTTTACTCTGACTCGTACAACAGCACTGAAGCCCAAAGCAAAAAGACCCCAAACACTACACCCCAACCGACCCTAAACCCTAAACCCTAAACCCTAAAACCCTGAACCCTGAACCCTGAACCCCAAAACCCTAAACCCTAAACCCCAAATCCTAACCCCTGGCCCTAGCACCCCAAGCCGAGGGCCGGAATAGCACAGAACCCTCACCCAACTCGGACCGCAACTCCATCGTCGGCTGTCGTGCCGGGCTCCTGAGCGCGTGGGTACAGGATCCTCAGGAAGCCTACTTTTAAACCCTAACCCCTAACCCCTAAACCCTAAACTCTAAAGGATCATGGGACTTAGTACCTGGGGTTATAAATAAGGTAACTAGAGTGCTAGAGCTATACGCATCCCTACTTAGGGTACATATGACCTTAGCTACTAAGTCGTATGACCCGACGAAAACCTACACTTTAAAGATCGGACCAAAGGCATATACTATGTTACGGTATGCATGCATCGACACGTCGGGAAATCTCCAACCCAAAATTCGCCTGAGAGAAATTTTTGTACCACATGACCCTTTAAAGTAGGGGGCCATACATTAAGAAAGCCCTATATGGCAGTTAACTGACCCTCAACCCCTAGACCCCAAACCCTAAGCCTAAACCCGTTCAGGGTACGTTTCGTCCTTAATTTAGGGTTGGCCATGATGTTGGAGTTTAGGATTGAGGGTTTAGTTTGATGTAGACCCCTGATTTACAAGCCCCTTTTCTCGAAGGGACCACAGACTTATTATGCTGCCGATGCAGGGGCGAGGGGAAAAAAAGAACAGGCTTTTGGGGTAGTGTAGACCCCTAATGAATCAATCCCCGCTGTTTACGGGCCCTAGGATTAGGATCCCCTGGAATCTTGCAGGGATCTACATTCACTCACCCTCGAACCGTGACCTTAAAACTCTGAACACTAAACCCAACGCTGAACTCTACACCCCACATCCTAAACCCTAAGCCCGAAGCTCGCCGAACCTTGAACCTTCATGCCAATGCCATCAACAGCCTTATCAAGCCTAAACTCTACGCCTTCAAAGTTTCAAAGGCTAAACCCTATACCGAGAAACCGCAAAACCCTAAACCCTAAACCCCTGAGACTTATGACCCTTGGAGATCGGGATCCTGACCAGCCAGGGGAGTTTACGCTCAAGCTTACAGCCCCATATTATGTTGATCTCGACCAGCCATACATTATTGGGCATGGTTGTCTTCGTTCTTTTTGCTATCATTCTGATGATCGTTACCATAATCAGTGCCCTATCTTTCTTACGACAATGATCGAGTCTTTACTTTCATGCAGGCTTATGGGGGTTTCCTAAAAAAAAAAAAGGGACCCTAATATAGTACCCTAAATAGTAGGATCCTTTTTAAGGACCCCCAAATAAGGTACCCCTTGTTTTCGGAAACTCCCTCATGAATACCGTATTAAACCCATTCTGTCTGTGTCTCTGGGCTCGGCAAGGGCTTCGCGTTGATGAAGGAAGCCAAAAAATCCTTTTTTGGAGTCCCCTATGGACTTGTGCGGCAGACGATCCAAGCTCTAATATAGGGGCCGGACCCCAAAACCCTCTTCTACTTATTAAGGCCCTACATTCTTCGAATCTCCCAGGCATGGTGCTGCCATCCCAGCATCCGCCTTGACCCGGGCGTCCGTACATTTGGTTGCAGACGCCTTTGCTCAGACGAGACCGCCGGCGGGGGCAGTGGCATACAACAAAACATCCGCCGGCCGAATACAGACGATTACACCCCCCGGCTGGCACACACTGAGCAGAATGAGCCAGTCAGTTCCGGATGCAGATAATTGACCGCTAATGTAGGGGCCTAAACAATTACCAATACTATTTTGGGGGTTCCTTATTATACTTATAGTATACTGGGGCTCGAAACCCTGTTCTAATTGCTAAGGCCCCCATTCAAACCCTGAGCCCCAAAATGTTAGGGCCGCTATTCGGGTTGAAGTCTCTGCTTCTCTTTGCCGTGCTGCCGAAAAAAAACCCAATGCCCCCATTCCGGGGGTGGGGTTTAGGGTTTCACGGTTTAGGGTTTAGGGTGGTTTAGGGTTTAGGGTTTAGGGTTCAGGGCTATGTTCTTGTCACGTTGTCACTCACATCCTCCAAGCAGACCCTAAACCCTAAACCCCAACCCACATAGAACCCCTTCAAGGAATCCTTCAGCGAGCCATCACCCAGATCCCGGCGTGGATCCACAAGGTCGATGACCGAAAGGAGGATCCTAATCATGAAGTACCCTTTAAACCCTAAGCCCTAAACCCCTAAACCCCTAAAACCCTAAACCCCTAAACCCCTAAAGCCCCTAACCCCTAAACCCTTAACCTAAACCCCTACCTAAACCCCTAAATCCCTAAACCCTAAACCCTAAACCCTAGACCCTACAGATCCGCAGTTCACAAGTCAGGGCCCGATTTCCTAGATCCTCCCCGGGGTCTGGCGTCTGGGTATAAACAAGTGCACTAAACACTGAAACCTACTTGGAGGATCATGGGACGTAGTAAGTAGGGTTATAACTAAGGTAACTATGCTTATAACCCCAATTAAGAGGACTTATAACCTTACTTACTAAGTCCCATGCTCCTCCAAGTAAGCCCCCACACCCAGGAACCTGTCAAGGAAGCCTTGTCAAAGGAACCTTAAACATAGCAACGCCTGGGAGTTCTCCATCGCGGCCCTTTCTCATCCAGGCATTGCTCGCGAGAAAATCCTGAATTCGTCAGATTAGGGTTTAGGGTTCAGGGCTACCACAGGGCTGAGTCGCGCTCAACGTGGTCCGGTCTAAGGGGTCACTTGGGCCGTGTCCTTGCTGAGTCGTCATGGGTATATTGAACTTGATAAACAAGTTCGGGACCAGGTGAATAAGGGTTCTTAGGGTTTTGGCGTCTGGGTGGAGTTGGGATTCAGCGATCTCATCTAGAGTTAAAGGGCTGGTAAGCTTGAGGGGAGTTTTGGGTCAGGGGGCTTTGGAAAGTTGTGGGCCTTTGCCGGTTTGAGCTGCGGACACTTGTGCAAAGTGCTGTGAAAGGCTTGCACTCAGGTTCGGGACTGGGTTTGAAGTGTGAGTTTCTCATGATACGGTTGACGGACAAAATTCTGCATGGCCCAAATATAGTATAGTACCATAAATCACATAGTTAAGGTATATAAGGTCATGCAGGATTTTGCCCATCAGCCGTATCAACTCCCAATCATGACTAGCAAGGCTATGGCGGGAATGTAATCCATTCTCAGAACCGCAAGAGTGGAACCGAGTTCAGGGTCTGGGGGTTTCAGAGGGTCGGGACTTAGGGTTTTATGTTAAGGTTAGGGTTTAGGGTTTAGGGTTTAGGGTTTAGGGTTTAGGGTTTAGGGTTTAGGGTTTAGGGTTTAAAATTTTGAGGGCTCTGGAAGTCGAGTAGTTGGGGCCCCGCCGGTGCTTTTGGGTTACGTATTCAGGGACCTCAAGACTTCGAACTACGATGGGGGTTTAGGGTTTAGGGTTTAGGGTTTAGGGTTTAGGGAAAAGGGCCTCAATCATGAGCACAGGGTCTTGGGGTATGTTCTACTCTACTATACCATGCCATACTCGTCGCGCACCCCGCATATTTAATATGACCTTCTCCACGACCATAATTATGTATAATTATGGAAACCACTTTTTGAAAAAGGACCCAGAATTGCCTCAAGGGTCTCTTCATGGTCTAAGGTACACTCGAAGGCCGATGCGCCTGAACCCTAAACCCTAAACCACAAGCCCTAAACCCTAAACCCGGTTTCGCGTGGTTTACAGAGCTGAGCAAGGTTACGCTGTACACGTGATCAGGACTTCTCTCTCTGACCTTGCGGAAACTCCTGGTGGGATACATCCTATTCAACACAAGCATGTTTTGTGACTTAGTATGTTATTTCAGGCGTGTGCTAAAAGTCTTGTCACACATTAGCACTGAGCAATGCTCACATTTCTACTTGCTTTCCTGCAGATAACCCTGGACGCCAAGACACCGAACGGATACCGGTACCAGTGTCCATATCAGTTCACTGAGTCATGTTGACTTCGAAGCAGACGTATAAAAAGGGCTTGGTTTGGGGCCTGGGGCAAATTACGTAGTAAGAAGAAAATGTGTATAGGGGACTGAAGCAGCAGTAAAATTCCGTATTCCTTGGGGTTGCCTAATGTACGCAATTGCAGTACAGCATACTGCAAAGGCTCTTGGCTTACAATGAAACATGACAACATTACTACTTCCGTGAAGCACGCCCTTGCTTTGTGCGCTCTGCTGTGCGTTACTTTCATGTTATACCGCTCACGACCGCTCGTGGCAAGGCGACGAGACTGGCGTTCGAGGCAGATCACCTTTGATTCACACACGCAGCGAGAAGATGAGCTGTGCTGTGAATCAAGGCAGGAATCAAAGACCGATCTGTTCTCTCATTTGGGGTCCCTAAGCCCCAAGCCCGAAAGCCTAACCACTGTGGGTGAGGTTTTCTTGCAGGGACGCTGCCGAAGACTTCCTTAAGTCAAGCGCTCTCCAGTACAGGGCTTCAGGGCTTGGCATTAGGCAGGGCTCAGGAACTACTTGGAGATCTTAGGACTCGGCAAGGCATTATAATTTACTATACTACAATATAATATAAAATAATATACTACGATATAACATAATAAGATATAGTATAATAATATAACACCGCAGAATATACTATCTTATAAGGCTATCAGTACCCTAATTGAGTTTTCCGTACTTATCAGCATAAGTTCTTAATGTTAGCCCTACCTTAACCTACCAAACCCCACTTTTTTGTAGGCTCTTATTATAAAACCTATTGTGGGATTTATACGGACCCTAAAAAAGTAGGTTCTGGTGGGTTAAGGTGGCTACTAAGTCATGTCAAAGCTCTTTCACGAGGGGTTGTATTCATCAGGGGTGCACAGTAAGGGGTTACTTAGGGGCTGAGTACCCTAGCCCCAAAAAGGTAAACCTTTTCAATCATGGTAGGATTATATAAACCCCAAAAGGTTAAAGGTTACCTGCTCAGCCACTAAGGGTTATAGGTTGTGAAAGTTAAGGATTTTGGCCTAGGGCTTACGTGAGCCCCAAGGACGCACGTGTATTCTCACCTGAATAACTACTCACTGACCCCCAAACCCCAAAAGCTAACCCTAGATCTCCCGGTAATACTTCTTACAGAATCCTATTGGTACCCCGGAAGGGAAACCTTCAGAAAATCGTTTTATTGTGGTTACTATAGGGGCCTTGATGATTTAGAATAGGGTTTGGGGGTATATTATACTATAGTTATAACTGTAATAACGAGCCCCCAAAACCCTATTCTAACTATTAAGGCCCCTACATTACTTTCCCTTTGGACAACTAACACCCAGAGACGCCGCCCAAAGCTTTAAGCCCTGCTCTGATAATTCGGGCGTTCATGTAGGGGCCTTATAACAATCAAAATAAAGTTTTGGGTTTCTTCATATTCGGTTAACAATAGGAAACCCGAAGGAATAATAATTGGTAATTATTTAGAACCCTAAACCCTAAACCCTGCATTACACCCCAAAGCCCGAAAACCACAGGACCTCAATTCCAAACCCCCAACCTACGAACCCTCAACCCTAAACCCTAAACCCCCAACCTACGAACCTAACCCTAAACCCTAAACCCTAAACCCCCAACCTACGAACCTAAACCCTAAACCCTAAACCCCAAACCCCCAACCTACGAACCTAACGGCAGGAATCCTGAAAGCTGCCACCGTGAATCCTCAACCCATAAACTAGCCAAAACCACCCCGAAACATCTAATATCATATAAGATATAAGATAAGACAATATTAACTTAGTAGAACAGAACATAACATAGTATAAAGATAGTATAAAGATAGAGAGGAACATGAGAGCATAATGTAGCATAACCGATCTTGAATCCTAGAGCCTCAACTGTAAAGCTCCTCACCCCCTTAAAATGTATCCCAATCCTAAAATCCTGAGCCCTTGTTTTTGGGTTTTGGGTTTAGGGTTTAGGGTTTAGGGTTTAGGGTTTAAGGGTTTAGGGTTTAGAGAAGCTCTTGACCGCAACCCTGCTCAAACCCTTATGGGAATAGGGTTTAGGGATTGTAAATAAGGGGTACCGTATTTTTTTGGGGGGGGTACTTATACTAAGGATCCTACTGTTTAGGGTACTTTATTAGGGTCCCCTATTTTTTCGGAAACCCCGTATGACACCCGTAGAAAAGCCCACCTGTTAAAAGTTTATGCGATTTTATGGAACTCGTTTAGAACCCTTCAATTGCATAATAACGTCTTTGATCTAAGGAACCCCTTACACCCCCCTCCCCCTCCCAAACCCTAAACCCTAAACCCTAAACCCCAAACCCCAAACCCTAAACCCTAAACACCCAGATCCTCAACTTGAAATCCCAAACGCTGAGGCCCTTGAACTGAATCCACCCAACCCTCAACTGTACAGCCGAAACCCAGAGAGAACCCTTGAAGACAATGATACCCCGGTTTAGGGTTCAGGGTAAGGGTTCAGGCTTTAGGGTTTAGGGTTTAGGGTTTAGGGTTTCGGCAACCCCTGTAGCACGCTAAACCCTCAAAGCCCAACCAATCAAGCTCTAAACCTCTAAAACATCTGCACAACACCCTAAAACCCAATATGCCCTAAGCCCTTTCAGCCCTTATGCCTTTAAACTTTTTAGAAGCCCTTTAAGCCTTTACGCCCTAGACCTAACCGTTTACGCCCTAAACCCGCTCAATATCTGCCTCGAGAGCCAGGTCTTTGAGCGTCTTCTGATGAATTCGAGTTTTGATCTCTCAGTCGGGATCACCGAACCGTAAACCCTGAATCCAAAACCCTAAAACCTAAACCCTAAATCCTAAATCCTAAAACCTAACTAGACCCTAAATCCTAAAACCTAAACTCTAAACCGTAAACCCTAAATCCTAAAACCTAAACTCTAAACCCTAAACCCTAAATCCTAAAACCTAAACCCTAAATCCCAAAACCTAAACCCTAAAACCTAAAACCTAAACCCTAAATCTTAAAACCTAAACCCTGAATCCTGGAACCTAAACCCTAGGGTTTAGGGTTTCTCATTTTTGCCGCGCTGAACGTTCAGGGCTGCCGGGTTTAGGGTCGATCTGTAGCGTAAGCGTTTAGGGTTTCAGGGTTTGGGGGTTTTGCGGTTTTAGGGTTTAGGGTTCAGGGTTTAGGGTCTAGGGTTTTGGTTTTAGGGTTTTGGGGTTAAGGGTTTCGGGCTTTGTGCTTCAAGGGTTGAGTTTCGGGCTTTGGGTTTTAGTGCTTTAGGGTTTACGGTTTAGGTTTCGAGTTTTGGGTTTCAGGGCTGAGGGTTCTAGATTCTGGGTTGAGGGTTGAAGGTTGGGTTCAGGGTTTGGCATGTTGTGGTACAGGTTTTTTTTCAAGCGCCCTTTTCCGTGTTGCAGGGTTTGGGGTTTTGGTTTGTGGGTTCAAGGTTTTGGGTTTCGGGTTGAAGTACATAATGGTCCACTGGTCTCAATATTCCGGGTGGACATCGTATGATCCTATGTATCTCACAAGATCTTACCCTAAACCCTAAACCCGAAACGCTGGGCGAGGGTGGTGGGCTTAGGGATGCAGGCCGATCTTGCACCCTAAACCCTAAACCCTAAACCCTAAACCCCTAAACCCTAAACCCTAAACCCCTAAACCCTAAAACCCTAAACCGTAAGGCAGCGGCCATAAAGATCAGACCCACGCGGCTGACGTGTGGACTTTCTTGAAAAACCCTATAAACCCTAGAGGTCCTTCACGCGAAAGACCATTGGGAATGCAATTCCTTCACAATCCCACGATTTCCAGCTACACACACACATATCCCAGAAAACCTAAAACATGCAAAGTTTAGGGTTTGGTGTTGTTTGGAAGAACTACCCTGTCGATGCATGTCTGTCACCAATCAGATCGCTTCTGAGAACCCTAAACCCTAAACCCTAATCCCTTCTGAGAGGCTCTCCAGATTCGCTCTCTCCATCAAAAAGTGGCTGTCCCTGAGCTTCCGAGATAGAATGAAGATGCAAAAGCCACAAGAAGAAATACACTCAAATTGTCTCCTCATGTTGGCATCATGGTGGTTTAGGGTTTAGGGTTTAGGGTTTAGGGGCTTTAGGGATTCAGGCTTTCTGGACCTTATTAAAGACTGATGCAAGGGCTCGGCCAGGGACATGCCTGGGAGAGGAGGCGTCCGGATCAATAATTAGCAGTCTGTACAGAATACACAGAAAGAACGATCGATGAGTCGTCGGATGTGGGCTGGTGCGGTTTAGGGTTTAGGGTTTAGGGAGGTTTTTAGGGTTTAGGGTTTAGGATGTAGGGTTTAGGGTTTAGGGTTACAGGCCTCACGCTGAACCCCTAGCACCGAAAACTCAAATCAAAGCCCTAAACTCACCCTGAAACCCCAAGGCACCCCCTGAATGCTACGCCACAAGGCCTCTCTGAACCCCAAACTCACCCCATATCCCTACAGCACCCAAGAAACTAGACAGAGGAAAGCAGTTTATGCAATATAACTTATCATAATACGGAAATCTCACTAGATACTATACAGGAAACCATATTGCTGGTACTATGAGCCCATCATTACCACGATTATGGGAACTCAGGTTCTTGTCGTACGGAAGCCATATTATTTGCCGTGAACCCTATCATTCCTAATCATTACCATAGTCGTTGTAAACTTAAGAACCAGAAGTCTCAAGTGGAGTCGATCCATGCTGGCCCACTATCCAAACAAGAGCTGCAACGTGGTATTGAGCAAAGCCTCTTGTTAAAAGCTTCCATGGTGCGCCCAATGCTTCTGCATGACCCCAGCTGCTCTTTGGCGTCAAACCTTTAGGACGAAACGTACCCTGAAAGGGTTTGAGGGTCAATTACCACATAGTGTCATATAGGGACTCACACATCCCTAAGGCCTGAAACTGAAACCCTATCCATGGCTATAGGGCCCGTAACTTCTCAGGGTCCCTAAACCCTAAACCCTAAACCCTAAACCCTAAACCCTAAACCTCACCTGGCCCTTGAAGGAACTCATTAGTTCATCAAATCGCTGAGGGACTCTGGACAAAGGATTCTCTGTAGTAGGCTCCTTATCATAGGGCCTATAGAAGAAGTGTAGACTCCTTCCAATCAAGGCCCTTAAGGGTTTAGGGTTCAGGGGTTTATAGGGTTTAGGGGGTTCATAGGGTTTAGGGTTTAGGGTTTAGGGATTTATAGGGTTTAGAGAAACAGACCCTTGATTCTCAGATGCCACCAAGAAGTGGAAGCCAGTAGAAGCCTTGCAAAACCGTTTTTCCACATGAACGCACCTCTGCCCCATCAACCTCCGAAGCCAGCTTCGAACCTAAACCCTAAACCCTAAACCCTAAACCCTACTACAGGGTGACTCGGGATTTCGGGCATGAGATAGTACAAGTACATAGCACGCGCGAGTATCCGGGAATGACACTACTGTAGAGTATAAGTACCCAATCCCCTACACGAGTGCAGGAGAGCCTATGCACAAGACTGCTACTGTTATGGGCTCCTGTACCGTATGAATATAGTAAGTCTGATCATGATTGAGGCCCTTCCTATATTGCTACCAGTGCTTTCTGCTCGCAGCCTGTCAGCAGAGCCAAGCATTGGGCTTGCACCCGAAACAGGAAACGTTGCATGTACAGCGTCCTGAAACCAGTGCCCTTTGGGGCTCGAAAGCCATGAGCAGAAAGGAGTGTAGGGCTCAAGGTTTGCGTTTTGGGTTTAGGGTTTAGGGTTTGGGGTTTAGGGCTTTAGGGCTTTAGGGTTTAGGGTTTAGGGTTTAGGGTTTAGGGTTTGGGGTTTAGGGGTTTAGGGTTTAGGGTGGCGTCTCAAGGCTTTCGAACTTGTGGGTTTGGGACCTCGGGCTTTAGGAACGTTGGAGGGTTTAGGGTTTAGGGCTTCGTTGGGATTCTGACCATAAGGCCCTCGGTTTGGCGGGCCAAGGCACTTAGCAAGTTTGTCGTAGGGCGTATAAGTAAAGTAAGAACTATCTGAGGGTTTAGGGCCTAGGTAGGACCGAAAGCAGACTTAACGGATCATGGGACTTAGCAGATAGGTTATACCGTGAGGTACACGTACCCTACATAAAGTTGTCCTACTTACGTGCTCTCTGAGCCCCATGTTCCCTGAAGTAAGGCTTTAGGGTTTAGGGTTT
>CAJNDV010035339.1:13902-24851 GCA_905221635.1 Symbiodinium sp. CCMP2456
TTTGAGGGTTTAGGGGTTTGGGATTTAGGGTTTTGGGGTTTGGGGTTTAGAGTTTAGGGTTTTGGGGTTTTGGGATTTAGGGTTTAGGGTTTTGGGGTTTAGGGTTTAGGGTTTGGGGTTTAGGGGTTCAGGGATCCTTCCTTTCTGTCCGCCAGCTCGCACCCCAAGAAGTACGCCGATGTTTGCACCACACCAGCGAACAACTAAACCTTGAAACACTAAACCCAAACACCAAACCCTAAAACCCAAGCCCTGACCCTCAACTAAACCTTAAGCCCTACACTTAACACCCGCAACTAAACTATAAACTCTGTCTTGCATCCTAAGAATACCTTCAACCTTGAACCCTCACCTACACCATGAGCTCGACGCCCTAAACCTTAAACCGAAATCCTAAACCCTAGAACCAGAAACCCTGAGCCCTACAGCCTCAACCCAGAGACTCCAATATCCCTTAATTAAGGAATATTCCTTGCTAAAGGGATATTGGAGTCTCTGGGAACTAAACCTTGGACTCGACGCAAGCCCCCTCCGGGTTTCCGGCCGCAATAATCATAGCGACGAAGCCTGAGTTGCTGAACTGCTCCGTGGGTGGGGCTTTCTGGGTTTACAACGTCTTCTTGTTGTTGCTTTTCATGGATGTTGTGATGGTTTAGGCTTATTCGCATAGGGTTTAGGGTTAGGCAGGGTTAAGGGTTAGTCTTTGCAGGGGTCCAGGGTCTCCCCGCAACGGCCTGACCATAGAGATAGCCCTTTTCATGTGCAAAAAACAAGTCCCTAATCCTAAAGAGCATTTAGGGTTTAGGCCTTGCTTGTAATTAGGGCCCTAAACAGATCCGAACACACAAAGAGAGATAAAGAAACAGGAATGTACACCATTCCTGTTCAACTCCTTTGACATGGCAAGTCTGAAGAGGTTGCCAAGTTGTTGTTGGCGAACTTGCCCGCCCAGGCTGGAAATATACATCTTGCAGGTGGAAAGTGAAAGTTCAAGGCAAAACCCGAACACCGACACTCACATCTGCCCTAAGCCCTAAACACGAAGCCGCATCGACCCAAACACAAGCTGGCATGCGATTGAGGGCCTAAACTCTTTAACCCACGCACCCCTCACCCTGTTTTACAAAACCCTAAACCCCAAACCCCTAAACCCCAAAGCCTAAACCCCAAACCCGAAACACCAAAAATCTCAAACCTTAAACCCTAAACCCTAAACCTCTAAGCCCCAAAGCTTAAACCCCAAACCCTACATCCTAAAAATCTCAAACCTTAAACCCTAAACCCTAAACCTCTACACCCCAAAGCTTAAACCCCAAACCCTAAACCCTCAAAAATCTCAAACCTTAAACCCTAGGGCCTTCAGCCTAAACCCAGCGCAGGGAACCTAAGTCCCCTCTCCAACGCCTCTACATCCTGGGCCTTATAAGTTTAGGGTTTATAGGGCCCCCAAAAAGCACATAAGCAACAATTAGGATAGGGATATCCCATCTAAACCCCCTTATAATGAAGCCCAATGAGGTACTGTAGGGATATCTCTTTAAAATGCTTATGCTTATGTTCTTTCGGGGTTCCTAAGTTTAGGGTCTAGGGTTCAGGGTCTAGGGCTTAAGATCTAGAGTCTAGGGTTTAGAGTCTAGGGTTTAGGGTTTGTTCTGAATCCCGAGACGCCAAAGCCAAACCCCCAAACCTCTAACCAAGGGCTCCTAAGTACTCAGATATATATATATATATATATATATATGTATACATATATATATATATAAGAGGCTTTGACTCTAGGCTCCTGCAAGGGCTTTCGGATCCCATAAGGGGTTTAGGGGTTTTGTTTCCTGTAAGGGCCTAAGGATCCCATGCCGGGGATACTTTCCCAAAGGCCTTAAACCCTAAACCCTAAANNAAACCTAAAACTCTAAACCCTAAAGCCTAAACCCTAAACCCGAAAACCCTAAACCCTAAACCCTAAACCCTAGGCCCAAAGGGCCTTGATAAGTAGAATACGGATTTGGTGCATGTTGCACGGTATAAGAACTTCTGACCGTCACGTCCCATAATGATTTGGCATATCCTTAAGGGCCCATGTACTCATATAGTATATACATTGGCTTTAAAGTGGTCCCTATATAGGTACTTTGGGGCCAAAGTCTATGCTATTGGGGTACATGGACCCTCAGGGTATGTTGCATGATCTAACATTTGCTGAACCTCACGTCCCCTTGGCAAAACAAATCGTCCCAAAAGGTTCTGCAGATATAATGAAGAGAAAACCGTCCCAAAAGGTTCTGAAGATATCATGACTTCTTAACCTCACGTCCCTTTGAAGAAAAATAAACGTCCCAAGAGCCTAAACCCGAAACCCTAAACCAAAATAAACATCACAAAAAGGTTCAGAAGGTTCTCATCTGAGGCACCGAGGATGAGCGCGACCGGGCTGCCTCCGTCTTCACCGCCTGCTTCTAGGGTTCCTTTAAGGGCCCTTTCTGGTTTTAGGGTTTAGGGGTTTAGGGGTTTAGGGATTAGGGTTTAGGGTTGGGTTCTGTGGGGTCGTGCGGTTTGGGCTGTGGGGTTTCCACTGCCTGCTTGGAGGCTTCGGGGCTTCGGGCTGGTTTAGGGTTTAGGCTTCAGGGTTTTGGGTTTTAGGGTGGTTTAGAGATTGCCAGACAATAAATGAAAAGGGCTGTAGGACCGAGAACTAGGGCTTGGAGTTTCGATTTTTGGGATTAGGGTTTGGGGTCACGGGGTTGACAGGGCGAAAGCTGTAAAGGCCTCTGTGAGCCATACTGGTTAGAGTACGGTTTGGGGATATATTCGGATATAAATATAAAACCTAAACCCTAAACCCTATAAGACCCGACTCTACATATAAAAAGAAACCCCTAGGAACTCACATAGTGTTAGGCCCCATAGTCGGTATGAGGTTCTTTCGGGACGTTTCTTGGGGTCAGCAGCCCAGGCTTCGGGTTGTTAAGGTTCGTGGGTTTAGGGTTTAGGGGTTTAGGGCTTAGGGTTTTACTATACCTTACAGGATTAAAGGTTTAGGGTTTAGGGGTAGGGTTTAGGGTCTAAGGTTAGTTTAGGGTTTAGGGGCTTGTGGGTTTAGGGTTGAAGATTACCCTGAAGCGCTATGGGCTTATATTTAAAGGCTTTTGCCCAAAGACCATACCATATCAGGTCGGCTATAAATTTTACGGGAAGACAGACGGTGGCAAATGAAACGACACGTATCCTAACTCGGTTTCTACAGCTCCAGACACCACATGAAGGCTACATGTTCAGTCCCTAGAAGACCCTGAAACCCACTAGAGTTCCAATGCCCAAACTGAAACCAAACTTGTTTTTCCCAGCTTTCTTTAACCCTCATGGTTCCTGAATATAAGCCATGATACGTACGCCGATTTCGAAACAAGCGGGTCTTCGGGATTACCGGTAAACCTTGAAGTCCAAGACTTAATAACAGCAAAAGCCAAGACCTGAAGTCCAACACTCAAGAGCCACGGCTTAGGGTTAAACCCTAAACCCTAAGCCCCTAAACCGTTAGAGTTTCAAGGCCCCCAACTCTAAGACTGATTCCCAAAAACCTAGTGCTTAAACTGCTAACGCCTTACACGAACTTCAACATGAGGTTCGGAAAATTTGGAAAAATCCTCATTTCAGGTTTCTATAGCTTCAGATCGGCCAAATGTCCGAGTTTCCATTTCTAAAGTACTGTAGGGCGTCTGGGCAGTGGATATGGATGGCATAGTACAGTAGTCGTGGCGGTGTCTGCTGGTACTTTTGTATGGGACGAACCAATACCCCCATTAAACCTATGAGCAACATTCAACCCCTAAGCCCAACCCCTTAACCTCACCCCCGGTAACCCTGACCTCCATTCGCCAAAAACTCTTCGCAGCCGTCAATCTCAGAACTCCAACGGATCACGACATCCTCGGCCCTGCCCAAATGTGAGATGCGAATCCCTACGGGTCCATTTGCTTTTATAGCACATACTTTGGCCTCAAAGGAACGATAGTCCTTATATAGAAATACTTCAAGCAGAAGGTATATGCCGTAAGGGTACATGGACACTTAAGGACTTCAAGCGGCTAAGAAGCTGAGGTGTCTCTTCTCTTCCTCCAGGCCCAAACAAGTTCAGACTTTTTCGGATAGACTGAATAGATAAGGCCAAAAGATTGACATTCTCCTGTTGGCCATAACGCTTTACTGCTTATCTCCTGGATCTCCTAGAAGCGGACCGAGGGTACCTAACCTAGCAATCCCAATTTCTCACCAGGTTTTAGGGCTTAGGGTTTAGGGCTTAGGGTTTAGGGTTTAGGGCTGAGCAGGTTTAGGATTTAGGGTTTAGGGTTTAGGGCGTAGGGTTTAGGGTTCAGCAGGTTTAGGGTTTAGGGTCATAAGGATGCCTCGTACCTTCCCGCATGACCCATCCGGGCAGAAGGATCCTATAATCTAAAGGCGAGCTCCGAAAGCTCTCAACGTTTCGGAAGGCCCAGTTTTGCCTCTCTTCATCAAAAATCAGGCCCAAAAAAATTCTACCTTCTATATAAAACAAATATGTAAATCCGAAAAGTTCAAAGTTCTCCTATTATTATCAGGACCCTGAGGTGGTTAGAAATAGAAAACCGGACAGTGGTACTCCAGGGCGACCGCTCTCGCCTTGTGTTCGGTGCTTCCACTCGTGGCATAATCCTCGCTTGTTTGAATGCATTGTTGTCTTGAGAAATCCGGTTCGAATCCATGCTGCTGCACTAGGGCAGCTGCCATGGCAGGACCACTTTCGAGAAGATGCGTAGACTAGGATCCTTTTCGAAGATGCCGTCGGCCTGCAGTACCCAAAGACTCCAAGATGCATTCAATGAGGGATGTTGTCCAATGAACATCAGAAGCCCTAGCGGGTCAGGGTAGCCGTCTCCAAATGCCGTGCTGTCAACGAACATAGGCTTCGGATACCAGACCAGGCAACGTCTGTATATGGAGTTGAAATTCTTCTGCGTAACTTTCTCGAACGACATGATCTTAGAGCCACGGTTTAGGGTTAAGGGTTTAGGGTCTAGGGTTTGTTGGTCTCAAACCTCTTGAAACCGTGGAGTTTCTTGCGCGGTAACATTGGAGCATGTCCGGAACCTAAGAGTCCAAATAAGACATACATCGAACCCCTGCAGGATTCTGTGACTGCTATACTGTAGGGGCCTTAATCAAGAGAATAGGGTTTGGGGGTCCATTATACTGTAAGCATAGTAAGGAACCGCCCCAAAACCCTATTTTAATTATTAAGACCCCTGTACTATGTCCGAAAACCCGGTTCCAATTGTTGAATCCCTTGTTTAGAAGCCCTGTTTCAGTACAGCATAGCACGAAATAGACCACACAAATCCAAAGTGGAGCCCTCGACTAGCAACCCCGAAACCCAGAGAGGGAAACCAGGTAGGCCCCCCGCATTCCTGTTTCACGTCTCCCAACCCCTTGCTATGTCCTATGATCCTGGCCTACCGGGCTTCCCCCTCTTCACTTTTTTGACAGGTCTGGGAAGTAACTGGCGGCCTATCTCGGCCTTGCCATTGCAAAGCGATAGCCAGGGACGCCTCGCGTGGAGGAACGGTTGCCAGGTTCAGGGGCTTAGGGCTCAAGGGTTGAAGGTTTAGGGGTTACCTGTGGCAAAAAGGTAGGTTTTTTCGGCTACAGGGCTTAGGGTTTAGGGTTCGTAGCTGAGGGAATGTATGTTTTAGGGTTCAAACCTCAGGGTAGAGGGCGCTCTACATCTTTACCCCAGACCCTTTAAAGCACTTAAAGCGCCCTTAACCCTAAAACCCTAAACCCGACACCCCAACGGTATGCTCTGGGGCTTTAAACTTTGGGACAGGGTTTGGGGGTTTGGGGATTTAGGGTTTAGGGGTGTAGACTTTTAGGAGTTCAGGGTTTAGGCTTCAGGGTTCTAGGGTTTAGGGGATCATTTCAATTTCTGAACCGACTCGTTGTACTACTCGTTTTAACGCCACGGTGGCTGCCAGATTGGGAATGGAATCCCTAAACCCTAAACCCTAAACCCTAGACCCCAAACCCCAAACCCTAAACCCTAAACCCTAAACTCTACGGGTTCAGGGTGTCGCATGGTGGCCTTGGTGCTGGGGGATTTCTTACACATTGGAAAAAGTTCCCAGACCACGGGGATCTAAAAACTAGACTCATCCAAGGTCTTTCCTTTAAGTCGCGCAGGTTATTTCTCCACCGAGGTTCGCTTCAATGTCATTCTTGTATTTCATAAACTCCGCGTAGAAGTGCTTATAAGCGGGGATTTTTGCCAGAACTTCTTCATAGTCATTCTGGGTCTGCTCTATCTGGTCCTCCACATTTGTTTTGCGCTTCCTGTCGCCACCACCCCTCAAGTTGAACAAGACCAAGATGGTTGAGTTGCTGGGCACATCTTCCGACAAGACAACATTGTCATCAAGGGTGGCATCCCTGTAGATGAGGCGGTCGTCTTCGGGAAAGCATCCGTCTTCGTCAGACAAGAGCACTTTGACATTAAAGACGGTGTGATTGACAGCTATGTGCTTCTCCTGTGAATACACCCTTCGGATACCCCCCATCCAAGTCTAGAACATTTTCAGGTGGAGCCTTATAGAAGGTCTATATACCTTATCGAAGCCTTATAGAAGCCCCATATACCCTAAACTCCCCACCTGTAGTTTCCTTCAGCCAAGAATACTCTTCAGGGATCAGGCTTTGTGTTTGTCATCTAACTTGGCCCAACAAGCCCACGCCACAAAGACAAAAAGTGTGCTGGCAGTACACCTGAACCCTAAGCCATAAACCCCAAACCCTAAACCCCAAACCTTAAACCCTGCAAACCTAAACCCTAAAACCTAAACCCGAAACCCCAAACCCTAAACCCTAAAACCCTAAACCCTTAACCCTAGACCCTAAACCCCAAACCCTAAACAACAAACCCTAAACCCCTGACACTGCCAGCAAGTCTCTGAACATGCTGCATGAAGAGCAACCGTCTCGGCTTTAGGGGCTTGCGGCTTCTGGAGCCTTTAGGGTTTAGGGTTTAGGGTTTAGGGTTTAGGGTTTAGGGTTTAGGGTTTAGGGTTTAGGGTTTAGGGTTTAAGTCTATTACATGGGGCCTTAATAGTTAGACTAGGGTTGTGGGGTATACTGTACTATAATTACAAGAAGGAGCCTTCCAGGAATGTTTGATATGGGTAATTGTTTAAGCTTCTATAATAATGTGGTTTAGGGTTTGGGGTTTAGGACTTAGGGACTATACTGTAATAGTATTTACAAGGGAAATCTAACAAGCGAGTCCTTCGCGCTGTCGAGAATTGCTGTGGTTATCGCAAACGCGCACGAATTACTCATGAACGGAACCGCCCAGCGTCTAGTTAGTTGTTGTTGTGGCTGGTTGACCAACCCTAAACCCTCAACCCTAAACCCCAAACCCTACACCCTAAACGCTGAACCCTAAACCCCACACCCTAAACCCTAAACCCTAAACCCCAAACCCTAAACCCGACTTGACACAAAGTCCTTGAAAAGCTGGAAGCTTCAGGAACACCCAACCTAAAAACATGGTAATATACGGGCCTTAATAATTAGAATAGGAATTTTTGGAGGTTCCTCCAAAGGGCTCCTTAGAGGCCTTTTTTAATCAGAATAGAGTTTTGGGGCGGAAAACACAAAACAAGTCGATGCATACCTTAAAATCAAAAACCGGTAAAAAGACCTTGAACTCTCTCTCTCCTTCAACAACTCGGCCCAAATGAAGTCCCGTACTTAGCATAGAAGTTGTGAAACCGTTTCGCAAGCCGCTGATGAAACAAACAAGACAAAACTCCTCAAGCATCGACTGGGTGAGGGAATCCCAGACAAGAGCCATCATAAAGCACATCTTCACTCTTGACGACCTTATGCCTAGACCCTAAACCCTTAACTCTGAATTAAATTCTGAACCCTAAACCCTGAAAGTCAAACTCTAAGCCTTGAGCCACCCTAAACCCTAAACCCTAAACCCTAAACCCTGAAACGAGAATCCCAACAATAAGCCCTAAACCCTAAACCGTTCCTGCTGACCCTTCATTCCAGCTTCCAAGTCCATGAGACCACTCGCAGGCTGACAGGACTTGGGGGTTTCCGAAAATAGGGGACCCTGATATAGCACCCTAAATAGTAGGATCCCTATTATAAGGACCCCAAAACAAGGTACCCCTTGTTTTCGGAAAGTCCCACTTAGCAAGTAAGGCTCTAGGGCTTTCGGGGCTTTGTTTTTTTTAGCTTTAGGGGTTCAGGGGTTCAGGGGTTTAGGGTTTAGGGTTTAGGGTTTCGGGGTTTAGGGGTTTAGGGATTTAGGGTTTAGGATTTAGAGTTTAGGGTTTAGGGTTTAGGGTTACAGAAAAGCTTCCGATTCTCGGGGGCAGATAAGAAATACAGCTTTCTAACTTATAGGTACCTTAAGAAGAGGTTACAAGTACAATGGAACTCTTATAGGTATGGTCATCCGATTTATGACGCTGGTTACCAAGTCCCCTTTGAAAAGCCTCTCCCTCCAGCGCGCTGGCGGCGACCTCAACCTCGGACATTCCCGCAACCCCTACTACTATCGATGGTTTAGGGTCTAGAGTCAGTCTGATTAGTTATAGGGGTTTCTACAGTCTGCTACAGGGCCTTAACAACTAGAACAGGTTTGATAGAGGGTGGATCGACTGGCTCTGGTGACAACCTCAAAGGAAGGAGGAAGTAGCTTACCCGAGTTTTTGCCATCAGCATCCCGGGAAAGGGCTTAGGGTTTAGAGTGTAGGGTTTATTGATTGTTTTTGTTTTAAGGGCCTTTTTTTATTGAGAGTTTAGAGTTTAGGGTTTACGTCTCCTCCTCCAGTTGGGCTGGATGACGGGTGTACGAAGCAGGGCTAGAGTCTGGCGTATGAAGGTCTATTGGAAAGCAGTTCTATAGGTATATGGCTACCCATAGGCCCCATAAATAGTAGTTCCTTTTTGGAATTACTTAATAGGATCCTAAATATAAGCCACAAAAAGGAACTACCATGGGACCTATGGGTACTTCTCAAGACTGGGATCTCTTGTAGATCCCCCAGCGCACTAGAACCCTTACCGTAAGGTTCCCCCCAACGGGGCATGTAGCACACGGGTTTGGGGTTTAGGGTTAAGGGTTTTAGGGTTTAGGGTTTAGGGTTTCAGGTTTTAGGGTTTAGGGTTTAAAGTTTAGGGTTTACGCGTGTGTCTGTCAAGACGATGCACATGTTCAGGCTACAGCAGCCGTAAGCGCCAAGTCTTCTTGGCCCTAATCTCCACCCCTGAACCCTATACAATTTCTATAAACCCTTAACCCTAAACCCTAAACTCCAGGCAGGATAAATAGAAATTGTATAGTCCAGCCCCATCCGAACAGCAACTGCAGCTGTGTTCTTATGTCCCTGGTCAGGTGCTTCATCAGTTCCTCCACGTCGATGTGGTTGAATTCCAGTCTCAGCCAGGAGCAGGCACTGCTGGTTTCCATGCGAGTGGCGCCGGGCCTGGTGCTTGCGATCTGGAGAAGCAGGGCTCTGGTTTCTCTCGTGGATAGTCGGTTGTGGCTCAGGTCCTGCACGGTCTCGGCGTGCTTCTCTATGAAGGCCGCGAGTGGCTGTAGGCTCCGCACGTTGTTGTGGTGGAGGTAGAGCGCTTGCACGTTGCGCCACGGACTTTAAATTCTAGACCCCTGACCACCCTAAGCGCCCTTAGAAAGCGGACAAACCTTCGACCCAAACACCTCCTAAACATCTTAAAACCCTACGGAGCCCTTTATACAGGAGCCCTAGGACCTAGGGTTCTTCAAACCCCAAACCCTAAACCCCCAAACCCTAAACCCCAAACCCGAAACCAAAAACCCTAAACCCTAAACCGCAAACATCAAACCCCAAAACCCTAAACCCAAACCCCCAAACCCCCAAACCCCCAAACCCTAAACCCAAAACCCCAAAACCCCAAACCCTTAAACCCCTAAACCCTGAACCCCTTAAAGGAACCCCTTAAAGGGACACCTTAAAGGGATCCCTTAAAGGGAGCCCTGACATCTCGACCCCGGGGTTGACGCTTCCGCGGTTCTCGCGTAGTCGGCTCCCGTGTTCTGGCCGGCAGGAAGTTGGGTTTTAGGGTTTTAGGGTTTGGAGGGTTTACAGGGTTTATAGGGCTTATAGGGTTTATAGGGTTTAGGTTTTGTTTAGAATGTTCTGGGACTTTCTCTCTGCTGAGGTCCAGAAGTTGGGTTTAGGGTTTGGAGTGTTTTAGGGTTTAGGGTTTTAGGGTTTGGAGCTTTAGGGTTTTAGGTTTGGGGCTTTGGGTTTTAAGGTTTGGAGCTTTAGGGTTTTAGGGTTTGGAGCTTTAGGGTTTTAGGGTTTGGAGCTTTAGGGTTTTAGGGTTTGGAGCTTTAGGGTTTTAGGGTTTGGAGCTTTAGGGTTTTAGGGTTTGGAGCTTTAGGGCTTTAGGGTTTGGAGCTTTACGGTTTTAGGGTTTGGTGTTTGGAGTTTTAGGGCTTTAGGGTCTGAGGTTTAGGGTATAGGGTTCAGCGTTTGAGGTTTTAGGGCTTTAGGGTTTACGGCTTTGGGGCTCGGGGTTTAGGGTATAGGGTTCAGCGTTTGAGGTTTTAGGGCTTTAGGG
This sequence comes from Symbiodinium sp. CCMP2456, assembly GCA_905221635.1. Classification (NCBI taxonomy): domain Eukaryota; class Dinophyceae; order Suessiales; family Symbiodiniaceae; genus Symbiodinium; species Symbiodinium sp. CCMP2456. Next base: position 24,553 of record CAJNDV010035339.1, read on the forward strand.
TTTACGGCTTTGGGGCTCGGGGTTTAGGGTTTAGGGTTCATATACCCAAGCAATATATACTTTGGTCACAATGTACCTATAATAAGGACTACTCTGAGGCCAAAGTATGTACTATTTCGCACATGGACCCTTAGGCGAAGTTGGGTTTCAGGGCTCGTGGTTTCGGGTTTAGGGCCTATGTAGGTTCAGGGGCTTAGAGTTTAGGGCTTAGGTCTAAAGGTGTAGGGTTTAGGGCTTAGGTCTAAGGGTTTAGGGTTTAGGGCTTAGGTCTATAAGGGTTTAGGGTACCCTAAACCCTA
>CAJNDV010035340.1:8151-23838 GCA_905221635.1 Symbiodinium sp. CCMP2456
ATGCATGCCTGCCTGCCTGCATGCATGCATATATATATATATATACATATATATATATATATATACATATATATATATATATATGTATATATGTATATATGTATACATACACAATTATATGCTTATACATATACATACACCTGTAATATACATAAACACAACCATACACATACATATACACATAACACCTGCATGCATACATACATGCATACATACATACCTACCTTCCTTCCTACCTACGTACGTACATACATGCATATATCGAGATGCGAAGCTTGTAATGTGTGTACTTTTGTATATGTGGACATAGACCATGCACAGATATCGTGTACAGAAATGTGTATGTATGCGTTTGTTCGCTCGCCTGCTTAATTTCAATAAGAGGGGCTTCGGAGTCTGGATTTACTATCGTCCCTGGTCGTGTGTTACCCCACGCCCCCCGAGGAGGACCCATTCGGCAGCTTGCGAGAAAGAAGAAATCCTGACGAACCCCCCCCCCCCCCACCTCAAAAAACAAAAAAAAACAATCCCGGGCAAAACCCAGCTAACGCACAAAAAGCTCAATCCCAAATGCCTAAATCCTGAGACCTCGAAGTACCCCTTAACTTCAATCGACGGATGGGTCGAGGATGCAGGGCTTGCCTTTCGAGCTCTCAGTTTTGGTATGGGCTCAGGGTTTGTCGCGAAGGCCAGGGCTTTGTGGCCAGGATCCCCAGAATGCTGGGAGGCCCAACATGACTGGTTTTGGGTTTAGGGTTCCGTAAGGGTTTGGGGTTTAGGGTTCTTTAGGGTTTGGGATTCCAGGGTTCGTTTGACACTTGGCATGGGCCTGCGCGAGGAAGTCCTGAATTTTGCAGCAGCGCAACTTACCGAACAACCGCTGCGGACCGCATGCATGCAAACGGCACAGACGCCTAATGGGCCCTAATGCATCTTGGCCTTCGTGCCATCTGCACGTTGCATGTTACAAGTAGCTACAACAGCAATTTCAACCGCTGCAAGGTGCAAATATAGCGGCGATAATTGACAACGACAATACATACTGCCACGAATCTAAACAAGCGAATCCGACACCCTCCACACCAAAACCAGACAAACCTAGCCATAACCAGAAGCCCCTTAAATCCCTATAAACCCTAAACCGCTCGACCCTAAACACTAAACCCCTCAACCCTCAACCCTGAACCCCTCAACCCTAAACCCTAAACCCCTCAACCCTAAACATTGAAGGAACCCTCTTTGGCCTCTGCCGCCTCCAGGAGGCATCGCTCAACCAACTGATTGACCTGCCAAGCGCCGTCGCGGCGAGGGAGAGCGGGGTTATTATAAGGCCTTAATTAAGGAATAGACCTTAAATTATCAAAGGACCCCTAATATGATTTAAGGTATATTCCTTGATTAAGGGGTTTTGGAGTCTCTGGGGAGTTTGGAGCGCTGAGATTTATATGGGACTTTACGCCCGCCCAGACCATTTCTTCGAACCTTTATACTATGGAACCCTTATTAATTATAGAACCCTTACTATAGAGCCCTTATTAAGGAACTTAGAACCCTTCCTTTGGAACCCCGATTATGGAACCCTCCATTAGAGCCCTTATTCAAGAACCCCCCCTGAAGCAGAGCGGCAGCCGAGGTGGCGTTTGCGTTGCTCGTCGGCTCAGGCAAGCAACGCAAGCATGGTCTCAGGACTTAGGGTTTAGGCTAGGGGTAGGCTTTGGAGGTTTAGGGTGCAGGAAGCTTAGGGTGCAGAGTGAGGGGTCTTGGGGCTGTAGTGTTTCGGTATCTGTAGGTCTGATTTTGCAGCTGTGACCTCTCAGGGGCTGCCTGGTAAAGACAAACCCGTTAGAACAACAGATACAGGAAAGCTTGCATCATCGTCGCCATGACACGGGCCACAAACATCATGCATAGTAGAGTAGTCCCTGGTATCGCAGACTTCAGAGCAACTTTTCCAAAAAAACCCTATAAAAACCCTGGACGCCCGCACTGCCTTCCGTGCTGCTATGGTGCACTCGCTGGAGTAGATCTTCAGAAGCTCCTGGCGTGCAAACTCTCCGCATCTTTCCACCGGCTCTCTACGCCGCGAGAAACCCGCAACTCCAGACGTCCTAAAATCCTAAACTCCGAACCCCAAGTCCCAAATGCCAAAGCCTCAAGCCAAAAGTTGAAACCTGGCATTCAATACGATACATGACCACGGCTGCACGATGTTGTCTTCTACTGCTCAGTCGGTCCCTCAGCCGCTTCGCAGACCCCCCCGAACCGAGTTTCTAAGTTCTTTCGCCCGACGTGAAGTCTGGTCGAGTCTTTGTCTATATGGGACTTTCCGAAAATAGGGGGTACCTTATTTTGGGGTCCTTATAATAAGGATCCTAGTATTTAGGGTACTATATTAGGGTCCCCTATTTTCGGAAACTCCCATATCTGAAGCCTGGGAGGTTGAAAGGTACCTTCTCAGCCTCCAAGACTAGGGAGTCCATAAAACCCTGGGTAAATAAACCCTTTGAGAGCTACAGAGTATAGAGCCTGCGGTTCGCATTGTTCGCGCTGGTCTGAGATTGGGGAGAAAATGGGGAGAAAAATGCCTAAACCCTGAGGTCTTCCCATTGAATCAGGTTGGGTTTGGGGTTTCGTGCGCTGAACCCTGGACCCAGTAAGGAGTAACAACACTAACGAATTGCGCAGTAGGCTTCCACATGGGAGTTTCCGAAAATAGGGGATCCTCATATAGTACCCTAAATAATAGGATCCTTATTATAAGGACCCCCAAAATAAGGTACCCTAATTTTCGGAAACCCCCACATCACCCACTGAACAACACCAGCCAGGAGAGCTCCATTCCGCAGGAAGGCGGCAAGCCCAGCATCCCCTGTCGGAGGGGAGGAAGGTTTAGGGTTTAGGGTTTAGGGTTTAGGGTATAGGGTTTAGGGTTTAGGGTTTAGGGTTTAGGTTTAGGGTTTAGGGTTTAGGGTTTAGGCAAGTTGCGAGGGGTTGGGGCGTACTTTAGGGTTTAGGGTTTGGGATCTGGGGTTCAGGGTTGAGCGTGGTGGTACGTCAAGTCCTACTCTCATGCTGCGTCCGTTGCGTCAAGACTTGAAACAGCTCATCCGACTAGAGAGTCCGAGAAATCCCAACAACACTGTGCCAAAGCTCGTAATTGTCTACCGAGCACCGTAAAGCATACGTAGAATCTGCTAGTTCTCTAACGCGAATCTCTGGTAAGACCATTGCTTGAAGTCAAGGAGTTGGGCTTCTTGGAATTGGGATTCCGTTTACCTCGCACCGAGACAAGGATCGACCGAGGACATCCTGGCATGAATGGACTGCATTCGGGGATTGAGAAACACAGCCGTGCAATACCGGAAACATTAACAGCCGCGCCCCGGAGCCCGGAATAAAGACTCCCGGTCCACCGTCAATAGGAGAAGTAATAATAGCATCCCCTCATAGTCCTTCTGTAGCTACACTGTAGTATACCCCCACACTCTCTCTCGAAGTATTCAGGTCCCACTTCCGGGCTTCTGCTGTGGTGCTCTGCCTCCCTCAGCGTCGGCTTATGAGCCGGCTGAGGCCCCCAAGGAAGCCCTGGAGCCTGAACTTCAATGTAGGGGCCTCAATCATTTCAATAGGGTTTTGGGGGCCATTAGAGTATAACTATAATAAGGAACCCTAAGAATAGTATTCGTGAGCATTTTAGGCTTTTACTTTAACCGTGTCTAACCCCAAGAGCCGAAGACCCTGAAGCCCTGGAAGCACCAAAAGCCTAAACCCAGAAGAAACTAATGTACGTGACAACGTAGTTACCCAAAACCATGTTGGGGGTTCCTTATTATAGGTATAGTTTAGGGGCTGCCTCTAACAGTAATTGGCATGCTCTCTTTAGAACCATTGAGTCTGATATCATTATAACACTTAATTCCTGTCATCATAACACTTAATTCGTGCCATCATAACACTTAATTCCTGTCATCATAACACTTAATTCGTGCCATCATAACACTTAATTTGTGGCCATCATAACACTTAATTCGTGCCATCATAACACTTAAATCGTGCCATCATAACACTTAATTTGTGGTCATCATAACACTTAATTCGTGCCATCATAACACTTAAATCGTGCCATCATAACACTTAATTTGTGGCCATCATAACACTTAAATCGTGCCATCATAACACTTAATTTGTGGTCATCATAACACTTAATTCGTGCCATCATAACACTTAATTCCTGTCATCATAACACTTAATTCGTGTCATCATAACACTTAATTTGTGGCCATCATAACACTTAATTTGTGGTCATCATAACACTTAATTCGTGCCATCATAACACTTAAATCGTGCCATCATAACACTTAATTTGGGGCCATCATAACACTTAAATCGTGCCATCATAACACTAAATTTGGGAGTATCATAACACTTATTTCGTGCCATCATAATTCCTAAGTTGTTGTCATCATAACACTTAATTCGTGATAACTATAGCACTTAACTCGTCACTGTCTGTGCCTTCGGACACAAGTCTTTGGATTCTGCTGGTTATGATTCGGTGCATTCGGGAATTTCATTAGTTAGAACCCCTACCCTAAATTCGGTTGATGGACAAAATCCTGCATGACCTTATATACCTAAACTATGGGATTTATGGTACTATACTATATTGGGGTCATGCAGAATTTTGTCCATCATAAGTTGCGGCATCGACGGGTCGTCAATGACAAGTCATTCAATCATGAATAGGCAACAGGGGGCCATTTCGGCTCTAGGGGGCAACGAGATCCATTTCAATGGATCTTTGCGAAGCATTCTCAGATGACGAAGCTCCTGTGGGCGCTGAGCTTGCCCTTCCTGCAACTGGGACGGAGGATGGGCAAGTTGATCTGCTGGCAGCTTTTTCTGATGAGGATGACAGGGTTCAGGCTGTAGATGATGCAGCACTGGTGCCTCTTGAGCCGAGGGCGGATGACAAAAGTGAACCTTCTTTCAAGGGTTATAGTTTGAAGGGGAAGGTAGGCCGGGGGCGGCACGGAGATCAAATTGAAAGGAATCTGGTATGTGCTCACATGCGGGCCGAGAAGCGGGCGAGGAAGAACCGGGAGAATGAAATTGAGATCATCCAAGCATTGCAGGACAGCTGCATTAGCAAGAATGGGTCAACTTTCAACATTGCTGCCAAGACATCTTCATCTGGAGGCATTCAGATCATCCTCCATAAGACGTCTGGTCGAGGGAACCGATTTGTTAGGAAAATACATTTCAGCAAGTTTATCCGGGCCTCATTTGGACCTAACAGCAGTGGCAGTAATGTAGCATTGGCTTTACTTCTTCAGGTGGACGGGTCTACAATTCCGAGGCTTCAGAAGACATGTGCCGGGACCTTCATGGTCTCGCAGGCGAAGATGCTAGCAAAACTTTATGCTTACTGTCAACGGTGTCCTCCCTTGACTGTACATCATCACATAAAGTTTGATGAAACATGTGTGTCGACGACATTGAGCCCGGGGGGGCAAGCAGCTTCAGTCAAGAGCCAGTGGTCAACTTTAGTGGTTCGCTCGCGACTTCGAGTCACTTGGTCATCTGGTGCTGTTTGGGAGATGCGATTGGTCACACCGGTCGTGCCATTGCTTTCTAGCTCGGCGGAGCAAGTTTACTATGCACTTCGTAACCACCCAAGTTACCATATGCTGAACAACTTGATCCGGATGGTGGGCACGACAGCTACTGTTCGCTGCACTTTGTTTGAAGTCGACGGTGCCTATGCCAATGTGCGCCTGCAGCATCATCTACTGTCATTGCCGTGTTATAATCCGACAACACCTGGAGGAGCTTTCTTTGAATGCCCCCGTTGTCAAAGCCATGCTTCGCACCTCATTTCGGTGTCCCTTTTGCAACTGATTGGAGGTAACCTTTTGAGCAGGCTGTATGGATTGGCGGTCTTCGCTCGCAACTTGGGCTACTTGTTGCGGCTACAGTTGGCAGTGAAGGCGTGGCTTCGGATCCCGGTCATTCTGCTGCGAATTGGGGTAGGTGAGATAGTAGATTAAAATACTTTGTAGATTCTGGAATTGCGGGGTGATGTTGGTTAAAGGGTTTGGGTTCTAATAGAAGATTGGCTTCCGAACGAGCCGGGTGTCTCGGTCTGAGTCAACTCTTTCAACAGTAGAGTTGGTTTGATCATATTGGGTGACTCGGTCTCGTGATATTGGTGGTCTGGGCTATGAGCCATGTGGTCCAGCATTAATGTCACTTGGTTTTGGGGGTATGGGATTTCTTCGGCATCGCGATTACAGTGGGTTTAGGATTCGAAATCCGGGCGATGAGAAGATAGGTATGTCTTCTTCATCGCAATCATAGTGAGTTTAGGATTCGAAATCCGGGCGATGAGAAGACAGGTATGTCTTCTTCATCGCAATCATAGTGAGTTTAGGATTCGAAATCCGGGCGATAAGAAGATAGGTTTATCTTCTGCATCGCGATTATAGTGGGTTTAGGATTCGAAACCCGGGCGATGACAAGACGGGGGCAAAGAAGTGGCGATTGGAGCTGCATGTTTCAGAATTTTGGCATAGCTGGGGTTTGGGCGCTTGGGGTGTAAGATTCGGGGCACAAGGTTTGGGTTATAAGTTAGTATAAGTTATTAGTTATTAGTTATTAATTAGTTATTAGGGATAGGATAAAAAATGAATAAATTCCATTGGTGTGCCATCTAGGACAACTTGATCGTGCAAGCTGAGCAAGGGCAGCCTGTGGATCAATTGATGCAGGAAACTATTCAGTTTCTGGAGCAGTGGCATCACGGCAGGGATTGTGAGGATTCTTACGAGCAGGGGCGAGCGACCAGGCAGAGTGAGTTTCATCGGAAATTGGAGAGCTTCAAGAATATGTGGAATGGAAGCTTCGCAGGTCAGCCGATGCATCGTTGCACATTAGGACACTGCACCGATCGAGAAGACATAATAGAGAAGATGACTCAATCTTTTGTATCCTTGATGCTTGCAGTCCTACCTGCAGTGCCGGCGCCAAACAAATGGACCACGATTTGGCCATCTTCAGATTTTGTCGGGCTGGGTTTGCTGATACACAACTACTTGCCATCCATCTTCGAACTTGCATTTCGACCTGTCATGTTCACGACTGACATGCAGCATGAGGAGACTGACCCACGACTGGTTGAAGGGTTGCATTTCCAGGCGGTGCAAGGAAAGAGGTATGTCGGTTCGCGAGATTTTCTGGCGAACCCTGATTCGCAATGGAACTGCAGAGTTTGGCTTCTTGTGTCTGAGCATTTAAGACGGCTTGTGTTTTATTGGTTGCGGAATTTGAAGGATTGTAAAAAGGCTGGTTCTCGGTTCCCGATTTGCGAACTCCTCGACAAAAGGGCAAGTGTGGTTTGGGCAGTATTGCAGAACATTGGGCATCAACTTCTTGACAACCAGGGCACTGGTCGCCTATGTTTCGCTTGGCAGGCTTCGGGTTTTTCGTCTTATCAGGAGTGGTGTTCATGCGACACAAAGCAAGTCCGCGAACTTCGTCGTGCACTTTTGGCATTGTCTGCTTGGGTTTTCAGGAGACACATTGTGTACTGGGAGCAGTTTCCATGGTGTTTGATGCGATTGGTTGATGATGCTGCTGAGGAGGCATCTGTACAGGCGGTGAAAGATCGCTGGGATTCTTCTCTCATCTGCTGTATGCCTGCAGGCCTCGCTAGGGAGTTGAAGCGAGCAGCTCCACAAGCAGAGGCCCTTGTTGCAGACAGCAAATGGCGGGCGACTTTAACAGGTTTCGCTGCACTGTTGCAGATGACCATAGCCGACGTCGAAACCAAACATGCATTATCTAGGCACTGGGCTGACAGACCATTCCCTACGATCGCTGCAAAACACATCAACAGAGAAGCTAAGCTGTGCATCGACGAAGCCACCGCGATTACGGAATCAGCGAGGCCTTCAGCTCCTTTAGAGAGCGATTCAGCAGTTGCAAGAGGTCCCACCAAGGGTGCAGCGATCAAAATCAAAACACCTCAGATTCGATCGAAATCTGCATACATGTATTTCAGAGACGATTTCCTTCGTGTGCAGAAAGACATCATGGCAGGTGGGACGATCAATCCATGCACGACTGAATTTTGGCAGGAATTGAAGGCAGCCTGGGCTGCTTTGCCGCCTGCCAGGCGAGACTACTACGAGGAATTGGCATTGCAATCCAAGATCGAAGCAGATCGAGTTCGCTCGGCACCCCGGTCAGAAACTGCCAACGATGCTGTAGTGCCACAACAGCAGCCAGTCGTTGCCACCGGGCATCAGAGAGAATCGAATGGGGAACTTCAGCCGCTTTCTTTTGCAGGGTCAGAACACAAACCCGGGACCCCAGCCGCCATTCCCTACAATCCTTGGGTCCTCGCATCGTCTGCTACATCTGATGTTGAGATACCAGACTTAGCTGAGCGAGTTCGGCAGTGCATGCAGAGCCAGTCGTCGTCGAGTGTAGATTTGAGTGACGAATGCATGCGCTTGAGCCCTGTTTCGGAAGATCAATTGCAAGCTTCTTGGCGGCACCAGGTGACTCGTGGTGTGACATGGGCAGCTGCACTGAAGCAGTTCAATCGTGAAAGCCAGAGGTTCGCTGTTCCGAGCACAGACGACTTGTTTCCGGAACGAGTCATGTATCAGAGTTCTTGCGGCTGCCTTTGCAGGACCCTCACTTCGGGAGTAGATTGTATGTTCTTCGAAAGGTTGTTGGCGGCTTTCAATGAAGTCGTGACTCAGTGCGGAAACGGCTGCATCGCAGCCGCTAGCAAATGCGATATCCTGCTCCGACATGATCTTCACTTTGATGACATGCGGGATCCATGTCCCGCATTCTACACATGGGTGACAGCTGTGTCTGCTCGCAGCGGGCCCCATGCTTCTTCTCAGGTCTTTGTCCAGTGTCGTGTGGTCCAAGGGCCAACAGCAGAAGAGGGTCAAGTTCGGCTTCAGTTGGATTCCTTACCTTCGATAGGCTCTCAGTTGCGATGGTGTTCATCGTTGCTGGTTTCTGGGCCTTTGCGGCACTACACAGAGCAAGAGTTTGCTAAGCTTTTGTTGGAACAGTGCCTCGAGTTTGGTGCGGTCGCTGTTGGCATGACTCGTCTCCAGTTCGATGATGTTGATGTTGCCACAGTGAAGACAGCAGGCACTTGGCCAGCATGGAAGGACATTCTGGTGCCAGCTTCTTCACAGCCTTTGCCGGAGGAAGCACAAGCTGATCCGGGTGTGCTCGAGCCGCCTGCTGAACCTGTTGTTGCAGCCCAGTCTTTTGATCTGATCTCCGAGGTAGCGGGAGATGTTCCTGCTAGGGGGCGAGGCCGTGGTGGCGGCAGGGGTCGTGGTCGTGGCAAAGAAACAACAAAACAGATTAGGAATCGCCTGATAGCATCGATGCCCGTAGACAACAATCTGGATGAAGCCCTGGATGCAGAACTCCACCAGTTGCTCAGCGAGCAAAACATACTTCCCCCGGAAGCCGATGTCCTGGGCTCTGCAGCAGACTTGCACGATGCAGTGCAAGATCCCACTGTGGTTGCATGTTTAGACGAGAACTTTGCAGGAGAGGTGATTGATGCAGTCCATGGCTGTCGTGAAGTGAATCCAGAGCCGAGGGTCGCATTTCAAGAGTCTGATGATGATGAGATCGTGGAAGACAATTTGGATCAAGAGTTGGGGATAGATGTTTCAGAAGCGGTCGGCGGTGAAGCTAGTGTTGCCGGCGAATCAATTCCTCAGGATGCATGGGCAGGTGTTTTTTCCAGATCCTGCTCCGAGTGGCGATGCATTGCCACGTGGCTCACGAGACTCCGTTCCGGCTTCTCGGTGGGTCTCTGAGATATAACATAATATATATTATATATATATATATAATAAGAATAATAATAAAAATAATGACATATGACATATCATATATAAGGTAATGATATATGATGCTTGTTTTTTTTGATAAGGAGCTTGAGATTTATATGATATAATATAATTTAATTATATAATATATATATATATATATATTATATAATATTTGTAATTAATCATAGTCATTTAATAACCTAATTTTTTTATATATAAATATATATATATATAAATTATATATATATATATTATATAATATATATCTCATATATATATATATATATATATAATATATACGTTACATAATTATACGTAATCGTATTTTTACATTTATATACTTAGATTATTATATAATATCTAATAATATAGCCTAATATAGCATATGTATACTATATAAATACGAGCTTGTTTTCGGGCTTAGGGCATAGGGCGTTTAGGGTTCTCTGGAATACGGTTAGAGTTGCAGGTCCAGGGCTCAGGGTTTAGCGCCGTATAAGGTTTACGGCTTCAGGAGTGCAGTTCCAGAGATACTGAGCCAACAAAGCCCTTTGGATGGGTTCGATTGATGGGCAGCTGCATAATTGTAACTTATTGGAACGAATCTCTCTGGTTGTTAGTCTCTTAGTTCGTCGGTAATTCTATATCATTAATATATGCCTTATATGTCCACAGCTATAGGTTATACGGTATAACAACCCAATATAGAAATTCGTTAGTTATTCGTTAGTTCCCATACAAGTAATGTCATCGATCAGGTTCCCATGGGGCCGCCTTCTTCATCACGTTCGGTGGCATCTGCGAGGACGACAGACCCGGCAGCAGTTTGTGAATTTTCTCTCGGTAGCTCGCCAGATGGATCTTCAGTTGTGGCTTTGGAATCCAAGCATGGGAACAATCGGTTTGAGGTATGGAAGAAGAGAGCCGGTAGAACTGATGTGCTCGGAAAGATTGTCTTGCTTTCCTTTTTCAACCGGCCTGTTTACAAGGCAGTTTGCAAAGTACACTCCAGCTGTGAATGTGTGATCAATTCTACGGATGAGTCGCAGCTGCTAGACTGGTTGCGAGTGGCCGGGGATAGCACAAAAGCCGAGCATGCCAATCTCTCGCGAGAGTTGCGGCAGAGGCTTGGCATGAGAATTCGCAAGTAGCTAGAAGGGATTGTGCAGGCTGTCAAAGTGAGACAATAAGTGACGATAACGAGTATCGTTCCAAGCTGTTAATCCCAATGTCGTTTGGCATCGTAGCTTGTTCTAGTGAACAGATAGTGTTTCTGCTGTAATGCATGCCTCCAGCCTTGCCGTCCTGTTAGTCCAGTGCCTCATGTCTGCAATAAGGGTCGCGACGACTGTGTTGCTTAGTTCTAGACTGAAGCACAATCCAGCCGTGGTTGTAGTTGTTCACATAGCATCATAATTTATTAATATCCAATAGTATATTCATATGCATGTCATGTTGACACCTATATACAGTATACAGATATCAAAATTACATAAATATAACCATGGCCACGACTAGATTGTGCCTAGGCTACACATATAAATTATACTAGTGCTCAGGTTTATAGACCCTGCTATTCGGTGATCCTGAACTTGGTTTTACTGATATCCACTTTGCCTGTGGCATGAAGGCAGAAGCAAGTCGCAATCGTGCAGACAGTCCTGGGATTCATATCTGTGGAGCGGGTCGCGACGACTGCGGTGCTTAGTTCTGAACGGTCCAGTCGTGGTTGTAGCTGTGCATATATTATCAGTATCATACCAGTCCATATATATACTACACCTACAGACTTTAACATGTAATTGATCTATAGTCTATAACTTATAACTTATAACTTATGTTTCAACTACAGCCGTGACCACGACTAGACCGACTGTTAGGTTCCTTTACCCTGCTACTCGGTACTCCTGAACCTCTAAATCGCCCAAATCTGGTGGGGTTGATATTTTCGTGGCCTGTGGTGGATGGACAGAAACCGGCCTATTCTATACTTTATCGGGCTCACATGGTATCTTCCCCATATCATAGATATCGTAATCATATTTGATATGAACCGATGTGGCAGGTTTCTGGCCAGCAGCCATATACAGGCAGCAGCAAGTCGCAGCCGTGCAGAGAGTGCCTTTCTTTCGTTTTCGACCCAGACCGACCGTGCTTCCTGAAGTTGTGCACAGAGCTAGAGCGGGTCTGGGGCTTCAGTATCTGCAGTTTGTACAGAGTCAGATCTTGAGTCGTCAAAGTCCAAGAGGCAACGGGGGACGTTGGACATGGTTTCTATTTTCGAATTGTAGGCCGTTTGCCCTTGCATGCTACAATATCGAAGCCATCAGCTAACTGATACTTGTATACTGCACCGTATACTATTACTAGCCGTCTGAAATGAGAAGTTCACGTGTCCAGCCTCTTTAGAGGAAGGGTTTGCAGTTTCGAGCATCTGGCACACTCAAACCCGGACATCTAGGATCAAGACAGTGGTCCTAAACCCTAACAACCCGAAACCCTAAGCCCTGAAAGCCTGAACCCTAAACCCTGAAAAGCCCTAAACCCTAAACCCCCAACCCTTGGCCCTAGACCCTGAGGCCTGATCAGGACAAAGGATTAAATGCTTATCATTGGCAATAAGTTCTAGTTATAGTTTGTGTCTTAGTCTTTGATATTCCATCTTCTGATGAAGATACTCGGCTTGTGAGGCATCCGCCTACACCTCGTTTGAGTGCTTGTCAGATCGCATGGAAGGCTTCAACAATCGAAGCCATGGCCGGGCATTTTACAGCAGACATGTGGGGTCTTCGTGAAAGAATAGACTGGCTGCCGGGGTCTTTGATTCAGAGGGTTGGGGCACGGTGTCGTTCGTGCTGTATAGTTGGCTTTTGGATTGGGGTGCAGTTTTTGGAAGTTCAGTTCATCTTTCCGTGGGCATAGCTGGGGTTATAGACTATATGGTTTATAGTTTATAGTCTATAGTCTATAGTCTATAGTCTATAGTCTATAGTCTGTAGTCTATAGTCTTTAGTAAACCCAGCAGCCAGCCAAGGTGGTTCACTGCAATGCGGGATTTCATCGGTCTCCATTGCTGGCTGCACTGATCCTGGTCGTGATGGGACAGGAGAGCTCCATAGAGTCCGCCTTGCGCTACCTCGCCGGCGTCAGGACAATTTGGAAAGGCTGGACCTGCCCTGGAATGTTGCAGGGAGAAGGATCGCTGAGCGAAGCGCTGAGCTGGGCCAAAGGGCTTTGCAGCAGTGCTGTCGGCACCCGCGCTCGTTGGCAGGTGAAGGAACAGGTTCCGGCTGACAGCCAGGATGCTTCGGCTGGCAGCCAGGATGTTTCGGCTGACAGCCAAGTTGCGAGTGCGGTGTTGGCTTCTACCTCCAGCAAAAGCTCGCCTACCCCACTGCCACCGACACCACCAAAGCCTCCCCCAAAAGCACCGCCAGAGACGCCGAAGGTGGAGGACAACAAGGTGCCGGCACCAGCCACAGCAGCGGCACCGAAAATAAAAGCGCCGCCGCCTTGTGCAAGAGAGGAGGTAAAAAGCGAGGTTTCGGCTGCCCAGGAAAATCTCGAGACGGCGACAACCGAGGCCAAAGCTGCAGCCAAATGCATCGCAGCGTTGCCAGAACCACCTGTTACTGTTAAAGCAGCGCCAAAGAAGCCCGAAGGCCAGCAAGGCACGGCCACCAGTTCGGCTGTCAGCCAGGCTTCGCAGTTTGCCACCAGTTCGGCTGCCAGCCAGGCTTCGCAGCTTGAGGTTTCGACAGACAGCCGGGCCGTCAAGCGGGAGGTTGGGGAGGCAGAGCAGAGGCTGGTGAAGGCTCGGATGATGAGAAAGGACATCCTCAACCAGCTCCATCAATTGGACAGCGAACTGGGTCTGGTGGGCTTCCTCGACCGCAATGGGTTGCCTAACGTCGGCAGCTGCAACTCCGAAGGCCACACATGCCTGCACATCATGGCGGAGGACCTGAGGCGAGGCGAATGCACTCTTTCTCTGGCTTTGGAGATTGTGGATGCAGTGCCTTCTGCCATCCTGGATGCGAAGAGCACAGGTGGCAGGCCCCAAGGGGCGGCAGCAATGCATATGCTCTGCGGGTCCGGGCGTGACCAGGGCGACGTGAAGGCCGCGGTTGTGCAGAGGCTTTTGGAAAGACGAGCGGAGCTGGAAACGAAGGACGCTCGGGGTTCGACCCCGTTCCTCCGGGCTTGTGGTTGCCAATGCTTGCCTGTTGTGGAGCTCTTGGCAGAAAAGAGGGCCAATATCCACGCAGTGCAGCAGGCTACTGGAAGGAACGCCTTCGACATTGCGAATGCAGAAGATGCTCGGCTTCATCAGCAAACAACTCGACTCTAGACTCTAGACTTTAGATTGTATACTAGTTACTAGTTACCCTAAACCCTAAACCCTAAACCCTAAACCGTAAACCGTAGATACGCCGTAGACTATTACTATTACTATGACTATTACTATATTACTATATTACTATATTACTATATTACTATATTACTATAATTACTATAATTACTATATTACTATATTACTATATTACTATATTACTATATTACTATATTACTATATTACTATATTACTATATTACTATATTACTATATTACTATATTACTATATTATTATATTACTATATTACTATATTACTATATTACTATTACACTATTACTATATTACTATATTACTATATCATTATATCATTATATTACTATATTTTTATATTACTATATTACTATATTACTATATTACTATATTACTATATTACTATATTACTATATTACTATATTACTATATTACTATATTACTATATTGTTATATTACTATATTACTATATTACTATATTACTATATTACTATATTACTATATTACTATATTACTTTATATCACTATATCACTATCTAATATGACTAGACTATACTACTTACTACTATATTACCCTGCTGGTTTCGGCCTAGTAGTAGTCTGCGGTCCAAGTCCGAGTCGATCGAGTTGTTGTTCTAATTCAAGTGTTTAAGTCTTTAGTCTAGAGTCTAGAGTCTAGAGTCTAGAGTCTTAGTCTTAGACTTAGAGTCTCAGTCTTAGTCTCTTAGTCTGAGTCTTAGTCGTAGTCTATGTCGATGTCTATATCCTTAGTCCGTAGTCTTAGTCTTTAGCAAAAAATCATGTCTAAGATTCAGACTTAACACTAAAACCCGAAACACCGGGCTGTTTTCGGCTGTCAGCCAGACTGTTGTTGTGTTTCGGTTGTGTTCAAACAGATTCAAACATGATCAGGTCAAGACCTTCTTGAAGTCGCTCGGCTTGACATTCAGTGGCAACCGCGGCGGCCAGAGCAGCCGCGAGGCGTTTCCAGAGCGGAGCAGGCAATGGACAGATGAGCGTGGTGGGGCTCATGCCTCCGAGAACCGGCGACACCGTGCACAAGCTTGGTACCGAGACTATAAGGATAGGTAGCCTGGCGCAGCTTGGGCCCCGCAAGCTTTCGGCTGTCAGCCAGATCTTCGGCGCCTGCACTTTTCGGCTGTCAGCCAGAGATCTTCGGTGCCTGCGCTTTTCGGCTGTCAGATCTTCGGTGCCTGCGCTTTTCGGCTGTCAGCCAGAAATCTTCGGCGGCTGCGCTTTTCGGCTGTCAGCCAGAGAGCTTCGGCGGCTGCGCTTTTCCGCTGTCAGCCAGAGACCTTCGGCGGCTGCACTTTTCGGCTGTCAGCCAGGCAGGCAAAAACCAACACGCCGAGTCCTGCAGGTGCAAAAAAAGATGTTCTTGAGGCCGTTGGTTGGGTTCACTATTAGGGTTTAGGG
>CAJNDV010035341.1:4601-35281 GCA_905221635.1 Symbiodinium sp. CCMP2456
TAGTAGTAGTAGTAGTAGTAAGGGTGGTAGGAGTTGTTGTAGCAGCAGTACTAGTAGTAGTAGTAGTAGTAGTAGTAGTAGTAGTAGTAGTAGTGTGAAGGGTAACGGCATGTCTGAAGCAAGATCGGACTGACATGGACGCTCCATCGCTCTCCTTTGGGTGGGAGCTCTTCGTAGCACAAACCACCAGCCAGCTGCGTCAGAGCCTCGGTTTCGGAGAGCAGAAACGTTCACTTGGCGAAGATGACGGGCCAAGCGCTGCACTCCGCGAAGCGGCCCCTGACGAGCCTTTGGGGAGGTCGAAACCTCGGAGAGCCGTAAAGACAAACCAACCGACAAGCATATTGCATTCGGCGTGTGAGGGCTTAACCGCCCCCGTCGCCGCTGGCTTCAGTGGATTGTAGCCTCAACGACTTCATGCGATGACAGTCTCAAAATAAAAGTCTTGCGCGTAGCGTTCTCGCTGCGACTGGGGCGCCACGGCGGAGAGGCACCGGAGGCGCCTGAGCCTCCGAAGAAGTTGTCTGGACTTCAGCCGCGGCCTTGGGCATGGCTTTGGGTGCCTCGGCCCTGATCTCCTCTGCAGCAGAAGTAGAAACCCCGAGGGGCCAGAGGTGTAGCAGTACCTGCGGCATTTCTTGGCCTCGCGGCTTGCCACTGGGGCTTGCGTCGCTTGCGAGCGCTCAGGATGAAGCCTCGGCTGGTCGGCCCGGGTCGCATCTAGAGTCTAAAGTCTTGCTCCCAACCTGCTCTCGCTGTGGTCCCGCGGGCGGCGGACCTGCGAAAGCACTGCTTTTTGTTGCGGTACCGTCCAGGCAGATTCTCAGCTCAGGGCGCCAAGTGTGATCGACATGTCCTGCCTGGGGATGTGCGAAACCAACCGTCTTTTTTGGCACTTTTGACAATACCAAGCAAATGAATTTCATCAGAAGGTCAAGCGGAAGAGCAGAACACATGGGTCAAAGGCGAAGATGGCTTGGCATAAGCCATGTCGAAACCTGCTTCGTAATTCGTAGCTGGTATCCATGGTAACATCCACATCCTCTGTGATGGCAGTGCTAAATGGTGAAAGCATGTAGCACGAAGCAGGCATCAACTCGGCCACCAATTCGCCCCCTACGCCGGCAAAACGCGGGCCCACCCGCCACGCGAATCGAACCTTCTGTGCAAACACGTCGCTTTGTAACATTTGGCGCAAGTACTACGATGATGCTGAAGGGCTCGTTGCTGGGACCTGTTGGTAAATCCAGTTGCAGCCCCTTCCTGGTGATGCTGCCGTGTCAACGGGAAACCGTGCTTTGTCCGCCTTTCGTGCTGAAAGTTTCGCTTCATGAAGCTTGCTGAGCTTGCCTCAGTGGCATGCCACGGCTGGGCCCTCGTCATGAGTCCAGGAAGACGGGCACGCCGG
Source organism: Symbiodinium sp. CCMP2456 (assembly GCA_905221635.1). Classification (NCBI taxonomy): domain Eukaryota; class Dinophyceae; order Suessiales; family Symbiodiniaceae; genus Symbiodinium; species Symbiodinium sp. CCMP2456. Next base: position 6,010 of record CAJNDV010035341.1, read on the forward strand.
TCAAAACGGCGGCGAAACGACCAAAAACCGATGCGAAATGTTTGCTCAACAAACCCTGTAACCGTCAGCAGGTTGTCCTGCAAGTAACACATTCCGCGCTTATGCCACATAGCTGTTTGAGCTGCGTGCTCTGTCAAGCCACGGATGAGGAGTCCAGGAACCGGACCAATGTAGGCCCCAGCCAAAGAGATGCCCCGGGAGCCCCTGGACGATGGAGTGGGCCCTTCCATCGGAGTGCCAGAGGGTGCCGTCCGGGTGGAGCAGGTGCATTTACAGTGTGGGAAAGTTCCGGTTGCAACTAGGTTCACATGTTGCCGAGCGTAGGCGCAGCCGTCCAAGTCTTGAGACCGCTCGCACTGCTGGGTGAAGCAGCGAGGCACGAGGAGAAACGGAGGAATGGCGGTGGCAGCACACCAGTGACCTTTTCAGCAAGGAGAATCGAGACGGCCGAGACGGGCCCGCTGCCGCTGCAATGTGACATGTGGCCTCCGAAAGCTGCATTGAGAACATGTTTCGGCGCGCAGGGGCCATACAAGTACCATGCGAAGAACACGACGGCAAAACTCTGAAATGCCATTGTGACAGTTGATGCGCTGGCGTCGGCTGCCGACGAGGACCTTTGAAAAGAAAGGCAGCGCGCCTGCATCATTGTATGTTGCACTGCCGAAGACCGCACACAGTTGAAACCAAAGCTGAGCAAACAATACTGTTGGAAAACATTGGAAAGTGGTAGCCGGGCTCCTTCCTGAAAGGAACATGTTCACATCACAGAACAGTCTGGACGCTGCCCTCCTGTGACAACATCTTGGAGTTCATGCCTGATCTTGCGGGTGCGCTCGATTCCAAGATCAACATGTTTGTGCCCAAGTAGGCATCATGGGGCTTGATCATCATCTGCTTACAAAGCTCATGTCCCATGCATAGGCTCAGACTTGAACACCAAAAGGCCACAGACAGCCTGGATGTCACAGGCATTGCAGACTTGAGGGTACCAGTTTCAGACTTGTCAAAAATCCACGGCTGGCAGTCTCGGAAAGCTCAGCTCGATGGCTTCCTGGCAGCCTGGGAGAACAGTTGCAGACATGAAGAAGCGTTCTTGGGCAGGCACGCGTGAGTTCTCAGCGCAAAACGGCCGCAACGCCGAGCGATTACTGAGAGGCGGGCAAGTAGAAATGAAGGGCAATACTATTTATGGATCAAGCCCCTGACTTAAAGAAGGGCAAGAACGACATGCAGCAGTTATCTCTCGACGCTGCCAAAGTCCGGTGATTTTCGGAACTTCCTGATGTTTCGGTCACGCCGTCGCAGACCAATCTTTAAGATCGTTCCAGTCCCGCACGTCTCGGTGCACAATAGGCTGAAAAACGTTGGGGGGGAAGCTGTGGCGCATGGAACAGACGACGCTCAGTCGGTGCAACTTTGCTGAAGCATCGTTTCCGAGCTTGTGGACTTTATGGTGTACACGTGGCACGAACGTGGGCTAACTGCGAGTAAGGGTGCGACGTTCTGTCCTTGGTGGGAAAAGGGGCGAAAAAACGCTGCAAATCCTGGCGCGGGCCCCACCCGGTCCCGAATGAAGGAAGGCAAGGGGAGATAAGCTGATACACTTGGAGACAGGCGCACACTTCAAGTAAGACAAGGAGCGACACGCACCCCAGCGCTACCAAATGAAGGGGTCTTCCAAAGTATCAAGAGCATTCAAGAACCCTGACAGTTTGCTTGTGAAAAGAAGGTGGGTGTTCTGCACGGCAAGCCTGCCATCGTGTAAGATTGGAGCCCCGAGCGGCAAACAAAAACTCCGACGACGGTGGCCCACCTTTCCGACAAGAGTAATAACGGCAAGTCTGAAGGGACAGAAGGGAGCTACGGTCGCGGTTGGGATTACTTCACTCGTGCTGGAGGAAATCCTTCCCTCTCACACCGGACTTTCTCCAACGGTTTAGGAGTCGACTCAACACCAACCCCACATTTTCCAGGTCTGGTGGCGGTGGCAAAATGTCACGACTTCGTCAGGCCTGGAATGGCCAAAAGCCCAACACACTGCCGAACGTTCGGCTTAGCAGCGAAAATGCGCAGGTGAGCACACCACAATGCGACCAAGCACGACATGAAGACCATCTCTCACAGGGGCACGGTGCACTGGATCCCAGTTTACTGCATCCCACGCTGCAGCCACGGAGCTTTACCACACGAAGCCACATCTGCAAGGCCAAGTCCTTCTCAAACGCCGCGGTCTGTAGATCTGCTTGCAAGTTTGAGCAAGAAGGCTTGCCTATGCTGTGGCAACAAGTGCCTGGAACGGCCAACGGCCCAACCGTCTTCACTGTTCACCCTCAGCGCCGTCCAAGCCAAACTCGCGCCGGCGCCGAATGAAGTCACAGGAGATGCAGGGAGGCGATTGCAGTTTGCCGACCTGTTCGCGCAGCACGAAAAGGCGCACGTGCGGCCCACGAGGAGATGAGTGGCGGTTTCTCGGATAGCCGAGCGGCGCTGCCGGGCACATGCTCGCTGCAGGTGTTGAATTGACAGCCCGGAGACATAATGCACTTGGCCAAGCTTGCCAAGGAAAAGCCGTTCACGTCGACCTCAGAACTCGGAGACGCACAAGTTAAAAAGCCGCCGAAAAGCTCAGATTCGGTCGATTTCGTCACCAACGGCCACCTTGCATGGAATTAGGCAACGTTTGTCGCCGTCAGTGCGCGTTGCCTGAGTTTGCTGCATTCGCGACCTGTCGGCAGCTTCAGGTCTCGCTCTGACCAGCCGGCTCTCACTGGCCTGCTGGCCTGTGGGGCTGCAGCTGCACCGAAGTCTCTTGAAGAGAAGCATGCTTTCGGGACATCGGTCACAACCTGAGAGTAAGGGCAGCCTCATTTGGCACCGGAAATTGACAATTCTCTGCGGCGGGGCTAAGCGACCATCGCTGGTGGACTTAAAGGACAGCGCTGTCCAGCCTAGAACCAATGGCATCAGACAAGAGAAGGGACGAAGCACTTCCCTTTTTGATCCCTAGCCTGCAGGCAGGCGCACCTGCCGGAGCGAGCTGTGCCGCCTCACCACCGGCTCCGTGCCAGCTTCACGCACAACAAGCAGAGGCAGCAGAGGTTCTTGAACTAGGGACCTAGGGGTCTTTTCGACGAGACACGCTAAACCCAGGAGAAGTAAGCCGCAGGTAAGATCTAGCTTGCTATGCCAGCTCAGTACGGCACAGGCTCAGCTACGTATGAGTTGTCGCTACAAGAGGCTTGACCTTGCAAGCGCACAAAACCAGCAAAGGGGGCTGCAGGCTGTGCAGTCAGCGCCCCTATACTTACTCAACCACGGTTGGGACACCGACTGGGTGACAAAGCAATAGATGGGCGAACCGGCTGGGCTGAGAAGCCTTCGGTTTTAGAGGCCCTAGAGCGGTGCGGAGGAGGAGCAGTGGCACCGGCGAAGCAGATAACGTCAAGGATCGGGCCAGTCCGGCGGGGCCGCTGCCCGAGGTGTCGCAGAACTCGCTCGTTGCTCTCGCTGCAGACGGAGGGAGCTGGGTGCCAGCTGGTGCCCACCCACCGCTTCGGCAACCCGGCGAATCAACGCCCGCCGCCCGCTTTCCGGCTTCATAATCATAATCTTCCACTGCAGCAGCTCTTGCGAGGCAGAGTGGCTCGCATGCCAACGGCACTGCGAAGTCGACAGCCGCGGACGACCGGACGACGAACCCCATCCTCCGCAGCACCTTCGCATTCATCTCCTGTGGAAGGAAGGACGCCTGAGGTTAAGTCTGTAAGCTGGCGGCTTGGGCCCTGCAAGGAGCGAGCGCGGGCGGTTGTGCCGTTTGAACCTTTCGCCCCCACATGGCAGGCGGCATCCTCGCACAGTGTCTGGTATGTCTACTCATCAGGGCAAAGGCTCCTTGCAAAAAACATCTGGCCTATAGGTCATGCGATCTCCCAGCATATCACGACTTTCCCAAAGCTTTGTTTTTGATCTGCTGTTTGATGTCACAACCTTCAACCTCCGTTTCTGCTCCAAGGTATGGAAACTGTCTGCACAGCAGAGCTCTTTTCAGCAATATACCTCATCGTGTCCTGGCGTTCATGGCGTAGGTGAGTAATCTTGCATAACAAAATCGGGAACATTACTTGTGATCTTTGTGGCATCAGATGGCAGAAGCCCAGCGCTGGAGTACAAGTACTTCCCAATCTATGCTTCAATTTCACTGTCCTTCCGTAGCACTGCCACAGGTTCAACTCACGCGCCCCAGTCGTGGTGGTGCTCGCAATGCAGAGGTCCGTGCAGTGACCCCGTGCTCGTGGCTCGTAGGCTCGCGGTGCATGGGCTGTACGACGCGTGGAAGCTCTGGTCCGCTACCGGGAATAAAACGATGAGGCAGGCTAAGCGGCTAGGTCCTCAGTAGGTTCACAAGAGACGGTGTCAATATCACTCTGTCGCTTCAAGCATCTTCAAACCCTTCCTTTGCAAATCGCGAAAGATGGCTTCCAAGCGGGTGCAGTTGCAAAGCCGTGAGCTCAGTGCACGGACTACTGCACAACCCGTTCCCCAGCCTCGGCGAGTCCTGGATTGTCCTCCTCGCTCCTGTCGTGAACAGAGATCATCATGCGAACTCACTGCCGCTGCCTCTGATGCCTCTGCCAGAACCTCTGCTCGGCGTGACGTAGCCCAGAACGTCCACCGCAGAGCTGGTCAGCACAGGTCCTCGGCACAGAACCCTTCACGGCAACACACACAGTTGCGCCAACAACTCATTCCTTTATCGCTGGCCTTTGTTGATGAGTTTCAGCTGCCAGGCATAGCCCCGTGGCAAGCGCAAGGACAGGTTCCGGCCGCCTCCGTCTCAGCTCCAGCGATGTGAAGGTAAAGCGGATGTGATCAAGTGTTCAATGACCATGAAGTCAAAAGTTCTCTCAACTTCGCGACGGGCCTTCCTCGATTAGGAAGGCAAAGTTGAAGGCGCCGCTGCCATGTCCTTCTGCACCAGGCAAGCGACTGCATGCTTGCAAGGACAAAGCACGAGAGGCGATTCCGAACCGTCGGTGCGGGGGCCTGCAGTGGCTGGAGCCTCCACCGACACCTACGTGGAGAAACGTGGGCTGTGAAGTTCTCGGCGGGGCACTTCGGCTGCCGGCTCGGCCTGCAGTCTGGCCTTTGTCCCCTCACTGACGCAAGCCTGCGCAGGGACCCCTTGGGCCGATGGAGGCCGCTCGAAAGGAGCCGCAGCTAAGCGCAGCTAGCTCGAGTCCATGGCCCTGGAGAGTTGAAGGAACTGCCCGGCAGGGACCTGCTCAGAAGCTCGGGCCCCTCGGCCCCTCGACTCAGCCGCGAGCCCCGCACAGCCCTCACGGCCCTGCCCTGCGCCTCAACGATGTGAGCTGGGCGGCTGCTGTGAAGGCGCACGGCCCAGAAGCGACGTCGCGTGCAACGGCGCTTGGCCATGCAAAAACAAAACAACGCGTGCCTCAGAACTCTTGACTTTGCTAAGATACCTCTGCTTCGCGTCGGCAAGAAGCTGGGATGTGTAGGCTGGCTAAGCTTTGCACCACTGGGGATCATGGGGGATGTTCTTGGACGCCGATCCGAAGGCCCAAAACCGAAGACGGCGGTGGCTGTGCTGAACCGGCAGACAAACGAATCTGAGCAGCCTCTTGAAAATCAGGGATCCTTTCTTGCCCGCAAGACATATCTGCCAGCTCGGGCTCTTCCGCGAGTGGAGGTGGTGCTGGTGCCAGGGGTGCTGGAATGTGCGGGAGAACGCCGAATCCCGTCGCAGCATGCTGCGACCTGGTGAATGCGGTAACCGAGTAGGGCTGCAGGGCTTTCTTGCCCCCTGAGCTGCCGTCCGCGTCGAAACGACGACTCAAGTCTTAAGGCACCGCTCGCGGACCAGGCGCTGCCAGTCTGTCTTGTCGTCGAGGGAGGCGAGGATCTGCTGAAAGTCCGAAGGCAGCGGAGCAAAGGCACTCACGGTGCCCTCGCCTTGTGGGCCCAGGCAGCGGATGGCCAAGCAGTGCAGCGGGAGACGTTGGCACCAGGCCGACACGGGGGCACCGTACTTCGCGTCCCCGACCAAAGCATGACCAATGTGCGCCATGTGGCAACGAATCTGATGCGTCCCTTGGCTGCTCCAGGTCCTAGCCGCTGCCATGACTCCACGACTTCATGCAGAAGACATCTCTACTAAGTTCAAGTGGGCTGCTGCCGGTCTTCGGGTACACGAGAAGCAGCGAGCAGCCTCGGCGCAAGGAAGCAGCAAGGCCGCGCAAGGCTGCTACTCTCTTGCTATGAACGGGCTTCGCCGATTCGCTGCGCGCCTCGGGCTTTGGAGTGCCAGAGCAGCTCGTAGGAGCTGGAGGCCGCCTGCGGTCGCTTCGCGGCTCGGAAAGGGCTTGGAGAACGCGCGTGAAACGTCCGTTTTACGTAGAGCTTTTGGTGTTTGCCGCGCGCTTCCGCGGATGCTTCCGCAGGCCCCTTCTCCGCCTTGCCCTCGGCGTCCACGAAGGCCTTGTAGCGGCTGCCTCCCCCGGCCTCCAAGAGGCTCAGCGGGGCGCAGACGTCGCCTTCCAAAGGCGGCTCGCCGAGCACCAAGGCCACGTAGCACTTCTTCACCTCACAGAGAGAGAGAGCATCGAGCATCTGCGAGAGCGCGAGAGCGTGTGGGGGGGGGGGGATTTTGTGGTCTCTCTGAGAAAGCCTGCGCTGCCGCGAACTGCTCCGTGAAGAGCTTCGCAGAGCTGTCGGTCAAGGGAATCAGCAGGCAGCCACTGGTCTCCTGGCTCAGAGAGCCACAGCACCCTCACGGTAGGGCCCGTAGGGCCCTCAAAGGCTGGGGCCGCGGGGCCCAGCCTTGTCCAGTCGAGACACGAGTTGAGCAGCGGCTGAGCTGAGCTCCTGGGCAAAGCCTCGGGGAGGGAAGGCTCCAAATGGAAGAAGTCTTCTCAAATCAGAGCGTGGACACCGAGGCACGGAGCGCATCCTCCGTACGAAGGCCACTGGGCTTATCCAAGATAAGGTACCTTACAAACAGACCCCTCAAAGGCAGGCGGCTGAGTGTAGAGACGCTGACCTGTGCAAACGTGTGGCCCAGGTCGCTGGCACAGCACTTCTGGCATCTTTGTAGGGAGCAAAGTGGGTTTTGGATCGCCAAGCTCCACGGTGCTGGCGTAGAGCTCCAGGCCTCTGCCTCCCAAAAAAAAGCTCTCCTCTTCTCTTCCCTCATCTCAAGAGAGGGCGGGCTGCGGGCCATTGCGGGCCTGTGATGATGCAAGGAGCCCAGAAGGAGCCGTCCAAGGCGCCCACCAAGGCAGCCCCGAGCTTCTCCTCGCAGCTCTTCAGACCTTCGAGGTCGCCTCTCGTCGCGAGCACTTCGAGGGACTCCATGGGCAAGAGCCTCGTCGCGAGCAGTTGCCTCCCGGTGCGCACCGAAGCTCCGAAGGTCTAGACCTGCGCAGAGACCTGCCCACATAACCTCTCCCCTGGCCCTGGCCTCATGGGCTCAGCCGCAAGCAAGAGGCGGCGTTTCGTCATCCTCTCTGCCAAGAGAGAGGCGCCTTCGAGAGCAGGCCTCCACCGCGATTGCACGCTGATGTTGGTCATGAAATTCTCGTCCAAGAGCTTGAAGAGAGGGATCCCCACTGCAACCAGCAGAGGCGAGCCCTTGCAAACACGGGCCAATCCCAGGCTGAAACTGCTGAAAGAATCTTTTGGCCCTTAGTGCCTTGCAGTTCAGATGGCTCTGGAGAAGCCGCAGGAGGCTAGAGTTCACCAGATTCAGCTGTGTGAGCTTCGCCTTCGTGTTGTACTCAGCTAGCAGCGGCTCCGGCACGTTCTGCAAGCCGTAGAAATCCACCTAAGATAGCTAGCTCTTTTTTTCACCCAGGTCTGGCATCCGCTAGGTTGTTTCTGAGTCGCAATGGACCGGACGTCTGGGCTTTCTGGCGAGACGAGGACATAGCGGTTGTTCTGGTTCCTGTCGCTTACCGAGAGGGTGTGACCGCATGACATCTGTGAAACAGGCGTCCAGGCCTTGCTCTCCAAGGGATCTGTGAACCCAAGCTGGGCTGTCGCGGGATTTCCAAGGGAAACGCCCGGTGGAGCGTCTTCGTGAAGACGGCCACGAAAAAGCCAGAGCCATCGATCTCATGCGGATTCCTGAGCTGCCAATTCAAGGCGCAGGCGGCGCAGGCTCTGGTTGAAAGAGGGTTGTATGTCACACTGTCACAGTACAGAGAGATGCCTTCCCAGGCTCAAGCGGATGCACTTCTCGCCTGCCCTTTCGGAAAGCTCGGAAGGGAACATGCTTTGGCAAATCGGGCCCTTGGGCTTGCGCTGTGCGATGGGAACCTCTTCCCAGCGATGGTAATAGGCTCCTGCGGGTCACGCGAGAGGCGGTGCTTTGTGGGGGCCCCAAGCCCAGCTCTCCTTCGCCTTCTGGGGGAGGCACCCGCCAGGCCTTAAGCGCCTTCGCGACTCGGAGCCCAGCTGCCACAGGTTCCGCCGCAGCATCGGAGACCTCGAGGGTGGAGCTTTCGCTCGGCTCAGCTCACGGAAGCTCCAAATTGGGGCCCTCTTCGATTCGAGCTGCGAGCACCACATCCTCACCAAAGCGGGCCAGTGCAGCGGAGATGACGGCCTCTCTCTCTGGCTGTCAGAAGGCACGCAGAGCAATGGCCTTTTGCCTCGCCTCGTTCTCCAGAGGGTTCAGGCTGCAGGTGGAGTAGACCAGGCGGCCGCCAGGCTTGAGAAGATGCAGGCCACGGCATAAAATCTGAAGCTGCTTGCTGTGGAGAGTCATGGCGAACTCCTCAGCCCACTTTGCACTTGTCTATCATCCAAAACCCCTCCTACAGTACTACAAGCCTGTCTCGCTGCATGCCTAGAAAATTCCCAAACATGAGCCTCGGGTCGACTGACCAGGTCTTCCAACACTGCGGCCGCTTCCGCAGTGTTCCATCCCCGGAGCAGGGCACATCACAAAGGACGCGATCATACCTGAGCTCGCACTAAGGGTCTTTTACGGAGAGAGGGCTGTCGTGCCAGTGCCAGGGGCAAAGTCTAAGCATCCTGTGGCCACGAAGGTGCAGGAGCTGCTCGGCGGGGCCATGGAACTGTGCGGGGTATTTTGCGGCGCTACCGAGTACCACGGCGCAGCCAGGGTGCCGTGCCTCTCCCCATGACACAAATCGTCGGAGAGAGAGAGAGAGAGAGAGAGAGAAAGAGAGTCCGAGAGAGAAAGAGAGAGAAAGAGAAACAGAGGAGAGAGTCTGAGAGAGGGAGAGCCGTGTTGTGTGCCTTTCGCACTACGAGCGGCAACAGCTCGAAGCATCGCTCCGCATCTGCGTCATTCGCAATGATAACTCCGGCATCTTCCTCAAAATTCGTCGGCGGCTACCGCAAACAAGAGCACGAAAGGTGCACTGCCCAAACAGAGCAGCTTCTGGTGCTTCAGTCGGGCGGGTGGGTCTGACAAAAACTCATGGTGCCATCTGCAGAAAGTAGAACTGCTGCTGTTTTCTTCGGATGCGATCTAGGGCAAGCGGAGAAGTTTCTCTTCGAGGCCATTTCGGTCGGCGGCCGAAGGCTCGGGCACGGCCGCGAGAGATCGCGAGAGCGGGAACGGCACTCGAAGCGCGATGCAGCTGCGACTCCTATCTCTCTGCCGGGAGTGGTGGAGGTCCGACTGTCTCTCTCTCTCTCTCTTCCCGCTGAAGCCGCCCAGGAGCTGTGGTCTCTGCTTCGCGCATCAGCTCGATGCACTCCAAGGTCTTGCTGCCTCTCCGCTGCGAAATCGACAAAGGAACCACGCCAATGCCAGCAAAGCGCGCAGAAGAGCCGTAGAAAGGCTGCCTGGTGCGGCGCAGAGGTCCAGGACCAAATCCCCAGGCTGGATCTGAAGGCGAGGCTAGGAGCTGCGGTGTAACAAAGGGGCCCTCGGCCCTCGGCTCTCCTTCAGGAGCAGGGGCGGCAGCAAGGAGGCGCTCTCCTGCTGAGCGGATCAGCGGGTCGCCGCGACATCTCAGCAACCCCTGTAGCTGGGCCTGGAAACGGAGGGAGTAGGCCTTGTTGAGGCTGGAACACTGGCTGCGCAAAGCATCATCGTAGTCCTGTGCCAGGAACCCTCAGGACGTGTTAGCTCTCTCGGTGCTGTTGCTAACCGCTGCACCTGGGCCTCGCATTGCCACGCGTGCGGAAACCAGTTCAAAGGCAGCCACCGCAGATCGCGGGCGAATGCCTCATGCAAGTCCTCGAGCAACTCAGGCAGCTCACTTCCCAAACGCTTTGCCAGTCAACAGTCCTTCCAGTGAGGCTTTGTGCGGTTGATGCGGACCACCACTGGCATGGGCCGTCTGAGGGTCTCCAGAAACTCATGCCAGGAATCCTGTATGCAACATGCACGGAGCACAGCGGACATGCAACTCACTTTTGGCAGCACTCCTCCGCAACGATCTGCTGTATCTTGTAATACTCCTTGGGCTTTCATGGGTCTGCTTTGGGAAGGGGCAGTGGCAGCGCTAAAAGTAGATTGACGGCGCAGTTACGATTCGTTGCGATTGCTTTTCATCGGATTCGTGGATCCGTCGAGAGGGCCGTCTCTACGGCCGACTACGAGGCCCTACTTTCGACTCCTCGAAGGCCTGGCTGGAAGCATCTCCCGGTGCCTGCAAGGAGCACCCCGGACCCCCCGGAAAAGGACTTTGGCGTGTGACTCTAGAGGTTCTGCGACGGTTTTCTTTACGCGTTTACGTCTTCTTTTCGCCTGTCACCAAAAATCGGACTGGCCTGGGGTTTGAGGTCTCTCGGATGCCCAGGCAGCTTCAGCGACTTTGGTCGGACAGCTCTCACTTTGCACAAGGCCTCCTGGCGCAGCAGCCGGGAGCGCTGTGCCCCGTGGCGCCCCGAGGCCATGGGCGAAGTGACTACATCTTGATCTCTTGGCTGCGGATCAGACTGAAGACGGGCTGGCTCAAAGGCTCGCCGACGCACTCACTCACGCGACAACGCACAAAGACTTCTCCAGCGCGCCCCTCACAGCAGTGCAATCCGTGGCCGGCTGCCCCAGAACCAAGCGCACAACAGCAATGCTGGCATTGCGAGTACGAGCTTCAGCACCTAGCTTGGCTTCTTGGGGCAGGCCAAAAGGCATCGGGCCCTGCATTGTGCGGCCATCAAAGGAGGCCGCCAGTAATGGGCTTGCCCTGCAGCAGCAGGATTCTCGCTAACCCTCTCCAAGGTCGGGAAGGCACCCCCCCGCCTCAACTGCCTGATCGCCATCTTTGGACCTCGGAAAAAGCCGAAAGGGCCTCTTCGTTCGTTTACGAAGAAGCCTCTCTGTTTGTCGAATCTCGGTCCAAGCGGCCACGTGCCGGCACTGCCTCAAAAAGAGCGGGCGGCAGATCCAACGCGCAAAGACGCCCTTTGAAGTCGGCTTCAAAAAGGGGTTTATATATATATATATGTATCATATATAGAAATATAATATGTATATACATATATGTGTAATATACTAGACTATAATATATATATATATATATATATATATATATGTTTACATGAATATGAATATGAATATCACGGGTTCTCCAGGCTCCGCGCCTGATGCCGTGACCTGGCCCTGGCTCCCTGATCTCCAGGTGCCAGCGGAAGGCCTCGGGGTCCGTGCGCGTTCCCTCTCTGCGATTACCGCGCCGGTTTTTTTCCCGGAAACTCTCTCTCTCTCTCTCTCGCTTCCCAACTCTGATCATCTCTAGATCTTGCTTCAAGCAACTCGATACCATCCTTCCATTAAATCTTCCTTCTAACACCGCGCACCGTTCTGAAGAGGACGCCGGCACTTCTGCCTGACATGAACGGTTTTAATGTCGGCACGCCTTCACGATGTGGCAGAAGTGGCAGCTATGCTTTCGATACGAATCCAAGTGCTTGTGTTTAAGGGTTCCTTCAGGTCGGCAGCTCGGATATGACCGCGGCAGCTCGAAACACAAGGCTAGGACGGTCGCCTCTGCCCTCCCCAGTTCGGAAATGCTGTTGCCACTGAAAGATGGAGGCTGTGCGACAGCAATTGGATGGATCACTGACTCCCCGGACCAGCGCCTGCAAGCGTGGAAGGGGACGTGTTAAGCTCCCAGCTCCCGTCCCCCAAGTGGTGCAGGAACCTGCGGCGGGTGGGGGCTCGCATCTCAACAGGGTGCGCAAAGCGAGAGCGCCCACTTGGTGAGCCCGGGCCTGGTTCGACTGGCTGTTGACCGCACCTCCTGTTCTCCGTCGCTCATGAAGTGGAAGCCACTGGGAGAGCTTGAAGTCAATCGCCAATTTGGCATTGCGCACCCTGTCCTCACGTACATGTCGAGCAGATCTGCACTGGCATTAAACACTGACTCTAGATTCCAGAGCTCCTCGGGCCCGTAGATGTTGGCAATGCTATAGCCCGAGAACTTGTGCGTCTGATCCAGATTCACATTGACCCCGGCTGCGTGGTTGATCGCCGCCAGGGATTGCCCTGCTTTTCAACGGCCGATGCATGCGTTCAAGAGTAACACTGCTGGGCTTCCTCCCGGGCCAAGTAGGAAATCCACGTACTTCTGCTCAACGACCTTGACAGTAAAAAGATTCACACTACACTGTCGCCCTTCTCACCTTCCCAGCGGTTTCCGACCGGGGCTGATACCACCACGCCCGTTGGAAGTCCTGGTGGCCCTGTCGGGATGGAAGCGCCTTTTTTGGCGGCTCGCTTGCCTCAGTTAAGCAAGCGAGAAGTGATGACCTGATGCTCGACCTCTCAGCATCGCGTAAAAATATCGCGTGGCATCTCGCGTGGCATCGCCTTGCTCCTCTGCCATCTTGGCTTCCTCCTTTGCCCGCTCGAGCATCTGATCCAGAGCACGTCAAGGACGCACAGGTCACTCCAAAACCGGCCGCTCAGCCTCCGGACGTGCTTGTGGGCAATCTTCACCGGAAGGCCCGAACATTTGGCCCTTGTAGCCTCGGCGCATCACATCCGGCGTTGTTGGTTTAAAGGCTTGAGAGAGGGCTCTGAGGCATCAGCCGGAGTCGTAGAGTGAGCCTTCGGCAACGAATGCTGCAAGGGTTCTCCGGTGCTCGGCCGGTTGATTTCTGCACACTCTCCAGTCTGTAGTTGCTTCCGAAGCTGAACAGGGCAGTCGCATAACAACTTTCGCGACGACCGGACACTTCACACACGTCTTGTTGATGATGTCACTGCAGACTTGTCCCTCAAGACTTCTTATAATACCCATCGACTCAGAAACTCGAAACTCAACTCTGAAAGACGCTTGTTTTGGAGGTGTTTAAACAGATCGACGTGGTCACTTTCACGCAGCTCTCTGGTGCCACTTGCAAGGATCGTCTGTGGGTGCTTGGGAAGAGTCTGATCCTCTGGGCTCCGCACGTGCTGGCAGCATGAAGCCGCCTGTTCAGCTTTAAACTCTTCCCGGCTCTGGCCTTCTGCCAGCTCCAACTGCCTGCGGTCTGCGGCTGCAACGCGGAACCGGCCCTGGCGGGCCTCGGTCAAACCCTGGGTGCCCCAAGAGAACGCTCTGCTCGCTCTGGGCCACCCGGCATCATGGAGGGCATGGCGCCGGAGCGCACAGCTGCCAGGATCTCCTCCAACGCAAAGCTCACGAAACGCTGTGGACCAGTGGAGACAGGTCGCCTCGAAGGACTGAATCCGGACTCGTTGCGGTGCCGCGGCCGGAACCAGCTTGTCCTCTCTGCCGCGACCTTCGCTTGAAAACCCTGACTGCAATCCAACCCCCGACGAAAACTCGACCAAAACTAGACCAAAGTGGCTGCCGCTCCGGCTCTTGCTGGCTTCTCGCCGACCACCTCCACAAGACACAAGACCGACCCGATGTTGGAGTGGAGGTTCGGATCAGCTTTGCGGCAGCCCTGCGCCCGGCCCCTTTTGCTACATGTCTCACTGGGCGAAGCATCCTTCTGATGGCTTACACTTGCCGCAGTAGAATAGGTTATGCATCGCTATGTACAGAGGTGAAACACCGATCTGACGCGGGTAAGGGTCAAGTGCCCGCTTCCCGCAGCTCCTTCTCGATCTCTGCGAGCATGTCCTTCTTCTTTTGTATTCGGGCCCTTCTTGTGCCTGGCCAGGTTGCCAAGCAGGCCTAGCTGCCTACAGCAGGGTCTAGACCGTAAGATCTCCTCAGTCCCCCAGCCGTGCTCATGCCAGCTGCACTGAAGGGAAAGATTACTTTTTGTGAGTTCCGGTCGTCTCATCCCAATGCAACAGGAAGATGCCACAGCCACAGCGCTTATGGCACGCGACAACAGACCTGCTTGGCCACCATGCGACCTCTTCGGCCTCTGTAGTCCAGTGACTTAGCCTCCTGAGCGAGCCTGCTTCAGTTTCCGAGCTGTCGCGGCCATCCTGGTCCCGCACCGGCAAGGAGTCGGCCTCGGATCCATGTGGCAAAGACAAGAAAAGGGAGATGGAGATCTTTTTTGTGGCCTCGGATCCATGTGGCAAGCGCAAGAGGAGACTGAGAGGTGTGGAGATTTGTTTTTGTGTCTTTTGCTGGTTCGGCTCCGGGCCGCCTCTGGCTCGTCAGCGTCCCCGGAGGGTCCCAGCTCTTTGAGCTCCGTCTCGTGCCTGGCTTTCAACTCCTCCTCCAGCACCCGGAACTTCTCCTCAAAAAGAGCGAGGCCGAGGACCGAGGAAGGGGCTTTAAGGAGAGCAAAAGGAAAGAGCTGAGCTCCTCCAGGTCCCGCTTCTCCTGACGCGCTTCGATCTTCTTGTGCTCCCTCTTGGCTTTCGCGAAGCTTGTCAGCTTACCTGGAATAGGCAAACGAAGCGATGTGGAAAGTTCTCCTCCCATCTTTGAGCATTTAAGCTTCTCGGCTCGGGGCTGAGGCCCGGCTTCGACTTCGATTACATTTTCGAGGCCCCTTTTGGGCCTATTTCTGTCCCCTTCATTCGGTGTTTTTCCAAGCCACCGGCTTCCAAGCGCTTCTGCTCCAAGAGAGCCTCCAGGCAAAACAGGGGCCTGTTAGTACTGCCGTGCCGTGCTGAGGATCGTTTCCGCAGGGAGCCTTCAGCTCGCGCTTCTGCCGCTGAAGAAGCTTTCCTCTAGGATTCCAGCTGCGTCCCTCTTCCTCTCTCTCACTAAGCAGGGCTGACGCGGAGTCCTCTGCCGGGTCTCGCCTCCTCTTCGTCCGAGGAGGCACTCATGGCGGAGACCGCCAAAGTTTTTTTTGTACCCTTTAAGGCTTGAATGTGCCACTTGGCTGCCTACAGTAATGCTTCTAGCCCGCGGGCTTTGCTTGCAAACTGAGCATCTCGCCACTTTCAGGCAGCCACCAGCTTTGCTCGAATTTAGCCTGCCTAAACTTCACATGGAACCTGAAAACATTTCCACCCATCTTGATACGCAGGAATGCGGACAAAGCAAATGCGTAGTGCTGCGCTCCTCCAGAAAGTCGAGACCATTAGAGCTACCAAGGCAGCACCGAGAACGTGACCCTAAGTGGCAGGCGCAGCCACTTCGTGCAATTCTATTGATGATATAAGCACCAGAGCGTCCTAGCAGTACAAAACGGCTGCAAGGTCCAAGGCTGAAAGGTTGGGTTTGTCCTTCGGGTTGCGGCCCCTGTTGCGGCCACGGCGAATACAACTTGCAGTAGGCCTACTGAGGATCAAGATGTCTGGTGATTGTGGAGGCGTGACTTGTAACAGAGACGTCGCCCTGCACCTCAGTAAACTCCCAAGACTGCTTGCTATTCGGCGGCTGGCGCTTGATGAGGGACGAAACCAAAAGCTTCTAGTGTCACTTGCGAAGTAACCTCGGGATTCTGCCAACTTTTGCCTGTGACCGCAAAATAAACGCGGGGATGGGCAGACGAGTTGGGTAAAGAGCGATTGCTCGTCTTCCCTGCCGTTTCGGAGCTTTGCGCCTGATGGCGGCTAGCCGGTTGTGAAGACGGCACTTCAGGACTTGGAATGCTATCCACACTACGTCCCATAAATAAGGCAACTCTGGGACGATACGCTGGCGAACGAGAACAGGATGTGAAGGCAGAACCTTGCAGTACTTCTGCTAAGTTTGGCGTTCGCCAGACGGGGCAACAAGGCCCCGCGATTCCGATGGGCTTGAAGCCTTGAGGCTCACATCACAGTGCACGGCCAGTGCCTGAGTGCAGCTCCATCGGCTGTGGTTTCTCAGACAAAAAACGCACACAAAATGGAAAAAAAGGGAAGACCTCTGTTTAACCATTTTTACACCTGGACTACGCATATGCCACCTCTGTTTAACCCTAGACCCTAAACCCCTGAAAATTCTCCGAGTCTCGGCTCGCTCTTCCGAGTGGAGCCCTGGGCCTGGAGCGGCATTTTTCCCAGGTCGCCGCCTTCGCCATTCGCCGGGCCAATCGCCTGAAACCGCCCCCCCCCCCCCCGCCCCCCACAAAAGGAAACTTCCAGCAGGCTGCCCCCCCCGCCCCTCCGCTTTTTTCTCACACGGTTCTAGATACACACCATGAACCTCGAACCGCTTCAAAGGCCGCATGCTACGAGGACGAGGACGAGCACAGGCCTCGGCTTCCGTCCCGGAACCATCGGAGGCTTGGCTCTGGCAGTCGTCCGGCAGCTCCTGCCCGGCCCTGGCCCTCCTGAAACAGCGAAAAGGGCTTTCGACTTCTTTGCCCCCCCTTTCCCCTCCCCCCCTCCGAAGTTAAAAACCGATAAACCACTTAAAGCTTTTGGAAGTTGCGAAGGCAAGCGTCGGCTCTCGATCCGGAACGGCATCGGACGAGAGGCCTTGGCTTTGCAGCACTGAACCAACGCTTCAACAAATCTCCCTTGCTTCTGAAAAGGGAGCGAAACCTTCTGAAACCTTCGCTCTGCGCAGACTCAGAGGCTGCCCAGCTCGGTGGGATTCGGGGACTCGCCGAGCTCGGCGCCCGCAGCGGCCTCGGCTCTGGCTGTGGGAAGCCCGTCGCCCCGACAAATCACCACCCAAAAAGCAGCCTGGCCTTTGGGAGTTTCCGAAATTAGGTTACCATATTTTTGGGGTCCTTGTAATGAGGATCCTACTATTTAAAGTACTATATTTTGGCAGGGTCCCCTATTTTCGGAGACCCCCTTTTCAGAAAACAAAAAACACTCATCAGCCCCCCAAGAAATGGAAGAGGCTCCGAGCGCCCCGAGGGGTCTTAGACTACTCACATATCACTTGCCAAGGCCGCATCGGAGCCCTCTGTAGCTTCGGAAGCAGCCCCAGCTGAGGTGTCTGTGCTGACGACCTGTTCCTGAGATATGGGATTTCGGGATTCTATGTTTCGACTCACTCAATGCAGCCACGGATCAGGTGAAGACATGCAGCTGGGTTAAGGTGTTTGATGGCCTAGGGTTTAGGATGAGTCGGAGCTCATAATCGAGACGGTCTGTGGGGAGAGCATCGGGATAACAACATTGAGAATGTGCAGGCCTTTGGCTTTTGGGAATAGGCTTTGGGGTCCGAGGTAGTTTCTGAAAAGGAGAGGGAAGCTGCATTGCGTGGGCAAGCAGCAGGGGGCTCCTCGCTGAAGCTGGACACGAAGCACCTGTCCATGAGAAATGCAAACGCCACCCAAAACGCCGAGCAAAACCAGTGAAATCCCCATCCGTAGCAGCACTGTAAACCTAAGCCCGATAAGCTCTACACCCTACAAGGGTAAGGTGGGCGGGTCGTTTCCACCTCCCGCCCGGCTCGAACTCCGGTGCCGAAGGGTTGAAGATCGACCTTCCGCAGCGTTCGCAAAACATGAAAGCGTGGTCATGCCCTGTGCCCTGTGTTTGGGGTGAAGCCTGAAGCGGTTCCTGGCAATGAGGCGGCCAGGCCTTGACGGGGTGGCAACTGCTTGGGGCTCCGTCACCTCCGTCTCGAACTCCTCAGCTGTGGGGGACTAGGCTTTCTGAGACTCATCGAAGGGCAGTTAAAGAACCCTTGCAGAGCAATTGCGGGCAGAAAGCCCAGAGGGAGCGGAGGATGTCCGCGCCCAGGGACTGGCCGACCTGACGTCTGAGCGCTGCTCTGACTCCGCTCGTAAGGCTCACAAAGGGGCACTCAGGGGGCACCCTCCCCGCCTCCAAACTCAGAGGTTGAATCTGCTGTCCGTCGGCTTCGGCTTCCTCACCTGCAAGGCAAAGGCAAAGGCCGAAAGGCGGAGCGCAAGGCGGGGACAGCCCGGCCCGCCCCCAAAGCCCCTCCATGCCTTCTTCCCAGGAAGCCTCGAGCTCCAGCTCCTGAGCATGGAGCGTTTTGCTCTCGCGCTTTTCCCAGCCCACTGCGAACTAGGATCGTTGGGCGGAATGTCGATGACTTGCGGTAGCCACCGGCCGGTGTCCCAGTCAAATTGCAGAATGCAGGCTTGCTCCGTCCCGTCCGGCAGCTGCCGGATGCTTCCAAGAGCAGGAGCCGCTAAGATGCCTGGGTCCCCGTCTTTCCCAACAAAACAAGCAGCCGAATACTGTAGAAATGTAGAAACGCTGACGCCGGATTTGCAAAGCGAGAATGCGAAGACTATGCACCTGGCATGGTTCCAGAGAGGGCTCGAACATCGCAGGGACCGTGGCGTGGACACCGGAAATCAAGGAATGACGCGGACAAGCAACAGTGTAAGGACAGAGGTGTCGCAAGGGTAATCCTGCCACAAGCTGGATTATGAACTACCCTCGCAAGTTCAACCGGTACTGTCTATCTACGGCTGCGAACTGGTAGGGAGCTGAGGGTGAGTGGTACAGCGTCTGAACCGGATCACCAGCACCCTGAAGAGTCGTCTGCGGCTTGTCGTATGCAATTCTCAGACACTTCAGCCAAGACTGGCCACTAGTCGGCACTCCAAGCAGCTATTCGGGGGTCGCCGGCGCTGCTGAGGCAGATTCTTTAAATGGACTGGCAAGCCGGCCTGCAGGCTGCTCCCGCGCGAAGCTTCGTTGGGGTGTACATAGGGGTACAAAAAGGGATGCCCACTAGGGGATTATGATATGCTCACGGCTCCAGAGGAAGAGAAGTCTTCTGCTTAAGGAAGTCTCAGACGCAGGCGGAGGCCTGCTTGGCGGCACAGCTGTGAGGCGTGCACCTCCCAAGGAGGGGAGCTTAAGGCACACTGCCGTGAAGGTCAAGGCCTATGCCCCCTCTCTGCATTCAAAGAAAGCTGCATCTCTGTGCTTCCCCCCCCTTCTTTGAAGAAACGCTCTTCAAGGGCGTTGTAGCCCCAAGCTATGTAGGTGTTGAGGAGCGAGACTGAGCAGCAGGCCACTTGCTGCGGGCATCGCAGAAAACCCCAGCAGTTTTGCGCTTGGGGTCCACTTCAGTGTCCAGAAGCCGCAGAAGCGTCGGCGGGTCGATGTAGTTCTGCTCCATCCGGACCTGAGCAGGAAAAGAACTCAAAGCTGATCAGCAACAGAAACCTCAGGGCCCCAACCCAGAGAGGGGCGCAGTTTCGCGGGCCCGCGCGGCGTGGGTAGGACACAGCTCCCGTGGCATCCTCGAGGGGCTTCTCTTATAAAGCGCACCAAAGCCGGATCTACACTTTCTAGCGGGAAATCCTTGGCTTGCACCGCGGCCGAGATGATGCTGGCAGCTGCCTCAAGTGAAGCTGGAAGAGCCAAACGGGGGAGTGTGCATTGGAGGCGCCTCTGCATCGAGTTCGTTGTGCGAGATGTGGAGCTCATGAACCACACCTGACAGGTGGAAGCTCGCATAACATACCGAGACCTTTGCCTATCTCGCCTCTGCGCAGGAACTCGGCGACACAGGCACCTGGAGTCCGTGGCGCATCAAACCAAGCCCGCTTTCTCGCATCTACTCAGCTCCCCGAATCCAAAGCTCAAGGTTAAGGTGAAGAGGTGACGAGGTGCAGGGGTTCAGGGGGGGTTGGTTACTGTAAGCGGAAGAAACTTCCAACAGCCCCAGACCCGCGACGGGGGGCGGGGGGGGGGGGGGGGGGGAAGCAGGGGCCCTCTGTGCGAGCTTTGCGGTCGGAGCCGGCCTGAAGCGATCCTGTTATGGTGCAGCTTCAGGATGCGTACGGGCAGCTGGAGGTCTCCAAATGCCTCCAACAAAAGCTTGGCACCCTGAGATGATATCCTGGCAGGGGATCAACGACAAAAAAAGATGCCATGAGACCCCTCCCCCCCCACAAAATTTGCAGAGTTGCAGCCTGTTCTCTGCAAAGTCGATGTGAGCGTACTGCAGATTCTGGCTGTGTTTGTGCCGCGGCAGATGGTGTCGAAACCAAAGGCACCAGTCTCGTATGTCCTCATCGTTGAGGGCCAGCCTGTCGAAAACCGGAAGCTGGCTACCCTGAGCCACGCAGGCCTATGACATGACCCTGGAAGAAGGACACCGGTCTCATCACCAAGAAATCGTATTAAGGTGAGATATGCAGGATAAGGTGTGGGGAGCGTTTTTTTGGCCCAAGCCGCTTGGACATATTGATGGTCAGCTGCCCCAGCGAGGAGTCCACACTCACACGAGACAGCCATGCCGCATGCCGATCTCCTTGGCACTTCTGCTTGACCCCTTTTTTTAGCGTCTAACAGTCCAAGCGTCTTGTTTACATTTGCTTCCGCTCGAGTGTTGAAGAACTGATTTGAAATGTTTTGCCGCCGGAATAGTTTTGGAAGGCTGGGCTAGCAGAATGCTTCCTGCACCTTCCGGTGAATCTTTCCCAAGACAAGGTTGGCTGGGGTCACCGCCGCAACATTCAACTAAGGCAAGTGCCTGCGACGTGTGAGGCTTGCCTTGCGTTTCCAGAAGCATCTGCCCCTTGTCTGGAGCGCCAGCGCCCCGGCGTGGGCCCAGCATGCCCAGTCTGTGCCCCAGATCCAGAAGCACCTGAAGCACCTTCCCCTGTGTTCGGGGGTCGAGCACTCCGCCACCTTCCCATCAGTTCTGAAACAGCAAAGGGCCAGCACTGGAGTGCTACTTTCCTTCGAGCAGAAAAGCACTTCACAGGCGAGTGTACAGGGGCAAGGAGAGAGAGAGGGGGTACCGGGTACTGGTCAGTGGCGTGTGCGGCTCTGGAGACCCAGGAAGACACTTCCATTCCGTGGGCCTCCGCGCGATCTGGATCGACCTGGGCCAGGTGTACGCTTGGAAGTGGCCTTGGGCCTTGGCTTTGTCCGAGGTCCTGGCTCCTCCTTTGCTTCTCCATGATCCCTTGGCCCTTGGAGCGGGCCTGCTGGACTTCGAATACGACAAAGGCGACTCTCTGCCTCTGCCTCTGCCTCGCCTCGCTCAGGGCTCGGGGGCGCACCGCGGCTGGGCGCCCCGGGCCCGCAACGGCCTGCAACCTTCCTCCGACTCGAACCCTAAAGTGGCCCTAAAGTTCAGGTGAGTGCTGAGTCTTGGCATTGGCCCTTTCGGAGGCAGCTACCATGCGAGCATATCAGACCCCGGGCTCTGTGCATCACTTCCGTACTGCAGCGGCTGCGAAAGGAAAACGGAAGCGGCCGGTCTCAAATCAACTGGTCAAGAGTGGTCAAGGCTGACGAGACTAGGAGAAGCCCGAAACGGCAACGAATCTTGGTATTTTGGTCCTCTGCCCACTGCTTTCTAGGAAACTCTGCAAGCTGAATTTGCCCAGCAGCACCGTGACAACAAATGTCTCGTTCTCGTGCAAAGGCTCACCGGCCCCAGCTCCTATACGTCCTTGAATGACTGGCATTCCTACAGAGGAAGTGATTCTGGCTGCCGGGCAGCTGTCGTTGCAGGCTGCGCGCCCGCGAAACTCGTTGCACCGGACTTACGGATGGAATAGAGGTGATGAGTGCTGCCATAAACCGAGAACTACATGCGAAACACATGCTGCCCATACGGTGTGCTCTCGACGCGCATGGCATGGCTCTTGCGTGCGATTCGCATTTCCCTCTTGCGCCCTCTCTCCGAAATACTCTTTCCTTTGCTCGTTTGACATGTTCTTGGGAAAGCCAATGAATCGAAGAGTGCGCCCCGCGGAAGTTCCATAAACAAAGTGGCTAATGTCATCTAATGTCCACGTGTCATGTCCAGCTACATGCGCGACGTTCGAGAGACAAGTGATCAGGGGCCGTCCGTCGACAGCACCTTAGCAGCTTAGCAGTCGCCGAGAGCGATTGGATTTGGCCACTCACCTGGTGCTTGAGTAGAGTTTGCCGAAGCGTGGGGAGCGGTAGATCTTTGAGTCGTCGGGTCTGCGAGCCGTGGCTGAGAGCGTCGATTTTTGTGTGGGTTTCGCCTCTGTACAGTTCTTTGATGTTTGCGAAGCTGGTGTTGCTGACTGCAGCTTCTGAGGCCGAATCACGCCAAAAACATCAGACCAACGCCACGCCCATCAGTTTCTCGAAAGCATCGCGTTGTCTCTACGCCGTCACGGCCTCCAGCTGTTGCGCTGTGCTTTTGTGCTTTATTAGCCGTACGTAACTTCGTCCCCTCAGCATAAATGTCCTCAGCAACAAACCGAATCTTGTTCCGAACTGGCTCACCACTCTCTGCTACTTCGTCGCTCTGACGGGAAATTGCCCTCCCAACATGCCTTCCGGCATTTGGGGTGGCAGAGCGTACGTTGTGCACGGTGAACCGCTGCAGAAGCATCCCCTCAAGACGAAAAGGGTCAATAAGAATAAGACCTCTCAGGTTTGTGCTCTGACAGGTCCCAGACAGTAAAGCTCCTCAACCCCAAGGCTGTATGAAACCGTCAGGGGAATTCCGAAATGCTTGGAGTCAAGAAGGGTTCAGCAACAAGGGATGCATCGTTTTAACGGGACTGAGGTCGGGGTGAAAAAGTCCCTGGTGCTCGGCCTCTTCCTTCCAGCTTCAAAAAAAAAGGGCTGAAGCTTTTTCTGCCTCTCAAGTCTCACCCTCTTCGATGACATTTTTTTGGTTCTGACAAGGGGGGATGCATGGTGATATAGTCGGAGGCTGGAGGACCTGCGCGCGTTGGAACTTCACCGCCAAGCAAAGACGGCCATGGCGGCCATGGCAAATGGCTGGCGGCTGGCCTGGGCCGTGGGCCTTGGCACAGCTCTAGACCCCAAAGGGGCTGAATTCGTGCAGTGAGACCGCTCCAGGCGACCAAGAGCCATGGCTTCTGCTCAGGCGTCAGGCGGCGTCCGCGTCCCCTCCTCCATTTGGTCCATTTCTGTATCGTAAGCAGGCGACGAATTGCGAAACCTCACACGGTACGGTGGAAGGCAAGACTGTGCTGTCGCGGCTGTGCTCCGGACGCTGATGGCGAGCGAGACTTCACCACCCTCAAGCTTAAAACACACCACTTCACCCGGTCCGTGTCAGTTGCATGTCCTTTCCTCCTTTCCTCAGATCGCCTAAGAGCTGCCTCTCAGCTTCCGGCTTATCGCTCCCCAAGTCGCTTTCGCCCCTTCGCCGCGGCGAGCTGCTTCGTCCCATCTGGCAATGTATACAGTGATGTAAAGGATGTGAAGCCCAAGGGCACCCCCGGAAAATCCTTGATTCCAGAAGCCCCAAGCCCTGGCGTTTGCCTGCCCGGAACGACGCGAAGTGGCCTCAACTTCTGGCAAGTGAGAATCAAAAAGCAAAAGAACCGATCTGGTGCATTCCAAGGGGCACGAGAAAGGCCGGCCAGGCCCATGTCGCTTCCCTTGCGCTCATCTGCACCTGAATGGCATGGGGCTTCGGGAGAACGGGGCGGGGCGGCGCTTCCGCTTCCCTCTTTGCTGCGCTCTGCGCTGGGGCTCTCGCGAATTCGACTCCGGCGCTTCCCGGGAGACTGGCTGCTCTGACGTCCCCGAGTGATGTCCGATGCCATCCTCGGCTTGAGGCCAAGAGCCGAGGCCTGGGGGACAGCCTGGGACAGCCTCCAGCCTTCTTAGTGGGACTTGGCCTTGCTCCGTCTGGGCCTACGCCGCCTAGGTGCTCTGCCGAAGAACCTGCTGGAATTCGCTTGTTGCTGTCTTACCGTCCTGGATCGTGGAAAGGAGCTGATTCGTGACACAGCTATCTCTTCACACATTCACAGCTTTTGAAGAGGACGGCTTTCATTTCGCACTGGGAACCCGGCGAGTTTTGGCGATCCTGAGACCAACACAGCGAGAGAGAGACCGCGATTCCGACTGGGCCGCCGACGGGAGGCATCAGCCCTTTGGACAAGGATCTCGGCCTTGCCAAATGCCCCGGATCTCAGAGTCTCACAGCCACAGCGCCAAAATAACCCTCCATGGCCCTCCCCGTGCACCTCTCCAAGGAGGAGTCCTCAAGGCGAAGCGAGGCGCGACGGCGCACAGCTGCTACGAGTTTTTTGTCCAAGTGGCGCGGAAGGCCAAGCCTCTTGAGCTGGAGGAGTCGCCAGCGCCAGAAGGGCCAGCGCTGGAGGCCGTGCCTAGAGCCTTCATCTCGGCGATGATGTTCTGCCGAAGAGGGGTCAGGCATCGTCGTCGCTTCGCAGTTTCCGACCGAGCCTCCGTCTTAGCCCTCTGGCGGCCCAGGTCCCTTTGGTGGCTGGGACGGGTCCAAGACTCTGCGTCGTCTCTTTCCTCCGCGTCCTCCTCGGGAACCTGTCCGCTCTTCTGCTCTTGCTGAGGGCTGTTGTGAACTCACGAAGACGAAGGCCCGCACCTGCACGAGGGGAGCCGGATCCACCTGCAAAACAGGTCCCGACGTCAGCGTCTACCCAGTACACATGGCCATGTTTTGCACTTCCCCCGGAGCCCCTGGCAGACTGGGAAAGGCTGCCCACATCCGAGGGGTACCTGGGCAGAGACTTTCCGGGAAAGAACAAAAGCAAAGGGTGATTGGACCAAGCAACAGACGTGCCATCTGAGATCTACCAACTCCTCTCTCAACTTCTCTTTGACGGCCATGATTTCAGCCGTTCTGCGGTTTCGGGGGGAGGACCCTCGAATCCGAGCGAGCGGCTGTGCACTGGATTTGGACTTGGCCAGGGAAGGCGCAGTTCCTGTTCCTGACACAAAGCTGCCAGTGCCGATGTGCTATGTGGATTGAGGAGTCACCGGCCTGGTACGCTGGGCTGCATGCTGCTCCCCGCCAACGTGGACAGCGCCATGTGCACCGCTTTCACTCGCAGCGTCCTCAACTCATCCGGAACCTTCCCGTATCTCGAAATCCACCTGGATTTCGCGTCCAGCGGAACAGCGCTTTTCAATGCTCTTCACATCTCTGGGCATGTTCCCGAGGCATCAGCATGAAGATGCTGGCCATCAGGCACGAGCACACAACAAGGATGCTGAAGCTGACGTTTTTTGCCTTGCAGAAGTACGAAGGCTGCGCGGCGCAATGCAAAAGCCATGAGTTGAGCCAGCTGAGCACCGGGCCAACTCGCCAGTTTGCACCTGCAACAGGAAGAGGTATACATAGTGACACATACACACACACACACACCAATATATATATATATATATATGTATGTATACATGCAGATGTGGATATGTGTGTGTGTGTGTCTTTATTATCATATCACATATCATATCAGATAGTACCATATTTATTCTTTATATGTTGACAACTTATTGAAATATGTACTATACAGCTTATATTTTGTTGTATTTTGCATTGTAGTATGATATCATCTACTCTATTGGAATATACTAGGCTATAACAATATTTTCCAGACATATTGTTTTTACGTATATTCTGCATGTACTAATGTATATTCATGGGTAGTATAATTACAATACGTATAATATGTAAATTCGTCGGTCCCGTTCGTTCTACAAAAAAATTGGGAGAGGGGGGTCCAAAATAACGAAAGACATAAAACAACTAAAACCGGGCCTATGTACTCATTCAGTGATTTTGATTATTTTAATCTTCGCGGAGTCTTCTTAACGATACTTTCGCTACGGATTCTAATGGTACTTTACTTATTCTACAACAGCGGTTTTTCAAATACTTAGGTAATTTAAATCCTGGCCCTGGGTTTTCCTTACCAAGATTTTCCATTGGGTCCAAAATCATTACAGTAAGTAGAGTAAGTAAAATCTGGCCTATTTAATTATTGTGGCCATCTTAGATTATTTTTTTGATTAATAAAATCTCGCGGATTCTTCTTAAAGATACTTTAGTTTAACTGCGGATGTTCATTGCTCTAAATATTTGAGAAGTGTGCTGGCTTAAATACTACAATTCGCTCAAATTCTGTCCATAGGTGCCCTTTTAATATGTGATAATTGTTACAATATTTAAAATGATTACAATCGTTCCCTGTGAAAATGTTTTCAACATTGTGGTCTAGTCTGACTAAAATACTTAAAGATATTAAATTCGGACCTAAATGCCTCTTTTGGTTGTTTACGCTCTCACAACTCGGGCAAGCCAGCCGAGGTTCCATAGTCGCAGGTCTATTTTGGTTGTTTAATTATTTTTGTTTTTCGATTATTTAAATAGTCGTGGATTCTTCTGAAAGGTACTTTAACTACGGATCTTAATTCTTTCAATTGCTTTAGCAATGTGGTGGTTTAAACAGTCCAAAGGATAAAACTCCTGGCCGTAGGTATTCCTTACCCAGATATGGTACAGGTTTGTACAATTACCATGTTTTAAATAATTGAGATCGGTCCCTTTTATTTACTTGAATATTTTGTGGCGGTTTAAACACTTCAAAATAATTCAAACCCTGTCCCTACGTTTTACATACCAAGATTTCCTACTAATCTTAACTATGACAATAATCAAAATAACTGAAGTCAGTCCATTCTAAGTATTGCAACTCTTTTGCAAATTGGGGGTCCCAAACACTTCAAATACTTAAATAATCAAGACCGGCCTATTGATTTATTCTTAATATGTTGATCCTCGCGGATTCTTCTTCAAGATACTTTAACTACGAATTCTATTTGTTGTAATTACTTGAGAAGGGTGGTGGCTCAACTAACTAAAATATGTTTTGTATCTATTTTGTGTTCATGTACAAATTGGGGGTCCAAAATACTTAAAATAATCAAAACCGAACCTTTTTAAGTACTTTACTTATTTTCAGTTGTTTTGATTCTATTTTTTTGCAACAATATAACAACCGGTCTCTCTCTCTCTCTCATATATATACATATATCCATATATTATGTTCAAGTGAATACAGATAGAACATGCAAATGTACATGTACATGTCTTTGTAAAGACATACACATATTTTTCAACCAGTGCATGCCCTTACGTTATGTGTACATATATATATATATACAGTCACGCACACATACATACATACATACATACATACATACATACATACATACATACATACATACATACATAGTTAGCTGGCTAGTTAGTTGGTTAGGTAGGTAGTTAGTTACAGTTAGTAAGTTACAGTTAGATAGTTGGTTAGATAGATAGATAGATAGATAAATAAATAGATAGATGGGTAAATAGATAGACAGATGGATATAATGATATAGAGACTTAGATAGAGAGCCAAAGGCAGGAAGGAGCGAGAGCGAGGGAGAGATCGAGATCGATGAAACTTGCATTCCGCACCCAGGTCCTGTGCCCTGTGCCGCTTGCCTCCAGAGGGGCTACCTGTGCCGCTGCGAAGTCCATGCGATCGACGGCCCGTGCCTGCACATCTTCACGCATCTTCGCATGACCAGGGCTACATGCTCTTCTGACGCCGCAGCGCAGTTGCGGTAGAAGTGACAGCAAGCTTCCTGTCCTCTGTAGCCGCAGGGATGGTTCCGGGCCGGAGGAGTTCCTCCCACGTGTCTTTGCCTGTGGCCGGGGCTACCAAGCAAGAGAAGACTCATCGGTTATTTCTGGCTGGTGATTACAGGCCGCCTAGGGCCTAGAGTCAAAACGACTTTTTTTGAAGCCTACGGTTACCCACACGTCAGAGGCCGACGCAGACCAGCGGCCCCAAGCGGCTGCGATCTCTGTCCTGGAAAGGCCCGGGGAGGATTGCGCAGATCCCTTGGCGGTGAGTTCTCTCCTGCTGGAAGGAGTTCACTAAAACTCCCATCATTTGCAGGCCGCACGCCTTGCACATCGGCTTCGTGTAGGTCTTGCACTCCGCTTGCTCCCTCGCGCCTTGTTGAAGGGTGCCCTGGCTTGCCAGCTGCCACCCAAGCCGAAGAAGAGCCGTATCTTAGCACGAAAGGGAACGGAAAGCCTCTGGAAGCAATGCAGTTCATTACGATGTCCGAGGAGTCAGTGCCGCCTTCTGCAGCTCCGCTTGCAAGCGCTGCGGCGCTGAGGACCAGGCCCCTACTTGAAATCGCAACTGCATGAGGATGGGAATCTCCTGGGCCTCAAAAACGTCTTGTCGGCACCACGCACTCGAAACAGTCTGCTGAGATCCAGACATTCAGGAAGACTGGAAGAAGCCGTTCACTGATGTTCTTCTGGATCGTGGCGTTCATGTCCACCAAGACCGTCCTGGCAGAGACAGGGGGCCTCTGAGCCCCCACTGACCTAGGAATACCAGGCCGGCGGAGCCCCTTCCCATAGCGAGACAAGCTGGATCCGGGTTTTACCTTGAGCCGGCCGACGTCCTCAGCGTGCAGGCATGCGGGGCTGCCCAATGCGCTCAAAGAAGGCCGAGAGCGCCGCAATCCTGTCCTGTGGCCTTCCCTGCAGCACAGTGATACTGTGCGCTTATGTATAGAGGGCCCCTGCCCGCATTGCTCCGACCGAAGCTCCGAGGCGGAGGCTCCTGCGACGATCTGGACGATGCCCGGCCTGCAGAAGAGGTCGGGAACCGGCGTTGAGCGTAGCTTTAGTTTTTTGGGACTGCGACTCGGAGTCCAGGATGTCGATCTTGTAAGCATTCGGGTTCTGGCAGTGCCTTCGCCGCAAGTGTCATGCCCCTGCCCCAGCCGCTGTCACCCCGTCAGAAGGCCAGAGGTCCCCGGCACGCTGATCTGCAGGTCCACGTAGATCTCATCTACGCCCAACTCGGGACGAGCACTTTCTGCGAGTCGCCAGACGCCCTCGGCGATTCCCGTCTCTGCCGCGCTAAGGTCTCCGCCCTGAAGTCGTTCAGCGTGGACTCTTGCCGGCCGCAAGAGGTCTCCCGGTACACCGGGGTCAGCCTCGGAAGCGAATCCCAGCATCCAGCCTCTGCGGCCTGGTCTCGCCCCTACGGTGCTGCAACGGAGCGAACGTGGATGTAGCTCCCGGCGCTCGCAGGATCGCGGTTGATGCACTGCATTACAACTGCGATATTGAGCCCTACCAGGAGCCACCTGAGCTGGATAGAACCGGTGCTTGCGAGGGGCTCTCGCCACATGTTCATCTGCATCAAGGTCCAGCCTGCACCAAAAGGGATCAATTCAAACACAAAAACACACACACACACA